>CM074722.1:512620494-512774902 GCA_037306005.1 Rhinophrynus dorsalis | reverse complement strand
GCAGTGGTAGGAGTATAGTGGTATATAGGAGCAGTGGTAGGGGTATAGTGGTATATAGGAGCAGTGGTAGGAGTATAGTGATATATAGGAGCAGTGCTAGGAGTATAGTGGTATATAGGAGCAGTGGTAGGGGTATAGTGGTATATAGAAGCAGTGGTAGGTGTATAGTGGTATATAGGAGCAGTGGTAGGGGTATAGTGATATATAGGAGCAGTGGTAAAAGTATAGTGGTATATAGGAGCAGTGGTAGGAGTATAGTGAAATATAGGAGCAGTGGTAGGAGTATAGTGGTATATAGGAGCAGTGGTAGGTGTATAGTGGTATATATGAGCAGTGGTAGGAGTATAGTGATATATAGGAGCAGTGGTAGGAGTATAGTGGTATATAGGAGCAGTGGTAGGGGTATAGTGGTATATAGGAGCAGTGGTAGGAGTATAGTGATATATAGGAGCAGTGCTAGGAGTATAGTGGTATATAGGAGCAGTGGTAGGGGTATAGTGGTATATAGAAGCAGTGGTAGGTGTATAGTGGTATATAGGAGCAGTGGTAGGAGTATAGTGGTATATAGGAGCAGTGGTAGGAGTATAGTGGTATATAGGAGCAGTGGAAGGGGTATAGTGGTATATAGGAGCAGTGGTAGGAGTATAGTGGTATATAGGAGCAGTGGTAGGGGTATAGTGGTATATAGAAGCAGTGGTAGGTGTATAGTGGTATATAGAAGCAGTGGTAGGTGTATAGTTGTATATAGGAGCAGTGCTAGGAGTATAGTGATATATAGGAGCAGTGGTATGGAGTATAGTGATATATAGGAGCAGTGGTAGGTGTATAGTGATATATAGGAGCAGTGGTAGGAGTATAGTGATATATAGGAGCAGTGGTAGGTGTATAGTGATATATAGGAGCAGTGGTAGGAGTATAGTGATATATAGGAGCAGTGGTAGGAGTATAGTGGTATATAGGAGCAGTGGTAGGGGTATAGTGGTATATAGGAGCAGTGTTAGGGGTATAGTGGTATATAGGAGCAGTGGTAGGAGTATAGTGATATATAGGAGCAGTGGTAGGTGTATAGTGATATATAGGAGCAGTGGTAGGAGTATAGTGGTATATAGGAGCGGTGGTAGGAGTATAGTGATATATAGGAGCAGTGGTAGGAGTATAGTGGATATAGGAGCAGTGGTAGGGGTATAGTGGTATATAGGAGCAGTTTTAGGGGTATAGTGGTATATAGGAGCAGTGGTAGGAGTATAGTGATATATAGGAGCAGTGGTAGGTGTATAGTGATATATAGGAGCAGTGGTAGGAGTATAGTGATATATAGGAGCAGTGGTAGGAGTATAGTGGTATATAGGAGCAGTGGTAGGTGTATAGTGGTATATAGGAGCAGTGGTAGGTGTATAGTGATATATAGGAGCAGTGGTAGGTGTATAGTGATATATAGGAGCAGTGGTAGGGGTATAGTGGTATATAGGAGCAGTGGTAGGAGTATAGTGATATATAGGAGCAGTGGTAGGGGTATAGTGGTATATAGGAGCAGTGGTAGGAGTATAGTGGTATATAGGAGCAGTGGTAGGAGTATAGTGAAATATAGGAGCAGTGGTAGGAGTATAGTGGTATATAGGAGCAGTGGTAGGAGTATAGTGGTATATAGGAGCAGTGGTAGGTGTATAGTGATATATAGGAGCAGTGGTAGGAGTATAGTGATATATAGGAGCAGTGGTAGGAGTATAGTGGTATATAGGAGCAGTGGTAGGTGTATAGTGGTATATAGGAGCAGTGGTAGGTGTATAGTGATATATAGGAGCAGTGGTAGGTGTATAGTGATATATAGGAGCAGTGGTAGGGGTATAGTGGTATATAGGAGCAGTGGTAGGAGTATAGTGATATATAGGAGCAGTGGTAGGAGTATAGTGGTATATAGGAGCAGTGGTAGGTGTATAGTGGTATATAGGAGCAGTGGTAGGTGTATAGTGATATATAGGAGCAGTGGTAGGTGTATAGTGATATATAGGAGCAGTGGTAGGGGTATAGTGGTATATAGGAGCAGTGGTAGGAGTATAGTGATATATAGGAGCAGTGGTAGGAGTATAGTGAAATATAGGAGCAGTGGTAGGAGTATAGTGGTATATAGGAGCAGTGGTAGGAGTATAGTGGTATATAGGAGCAGTGCTAGGAGTATAGTGGTATATAGGAGCAGTGGTAGGGGTATAGTGGTATATAGGGGAGTATAGTGGTATATAGGAGCAGTGGTAGGAGTATAGTGATATATAGGAGCAGTGGTAGGAGTATAGTGATATATAGGAGCAGTGGTAGGGGTATAGTGATATATAGGAGCAGTGGTAGGGGTATAGTGATATATAGGAGCAGTGCTAGGAGTATAGTGGTATATAGGAGCAGTGGTAGGGGTATAGTGATATATAGGAGCAGTGGTAGGAGTATAGTGGTATATAGGAGCAGTGGTAGGAGTATAGTGGTATATAGGAGCAGTGGTAGGAGTATAGTGGTATATAGGAGCGGTGGTCGGGGTATAGTGGTATATAGGAGCAGTGGTAGGGGTATAGTGGTATATAGGAGCAGTGGTAGGAGTATAGTGGTATATAGGAGCAGTTGTAGGAGTATAGTGGTATATAGGAGCAGTGGTAGGGGTATAGTGGTATATAGGAGCAGTGGTAGGAGTATAGTGGTATATAGGAGCAGTGGTAGGGGTATAGTGGTATATAGGAGCAGTGGTAGGGGTATAGTGGTATATAGGAGCAGTGGTAGGAGTATAGTGGTATATAGGAGCAGCATTAGGGAGAAGTGTGGGTACATTAGTTTGGTGACAGAGTTCAGTCCTGTAGAGGGATGAGTGGGGGAGAGGAAGGACAATAGGAGAAGATGGACAGTTATACTGATAGTTATAGAAGTTTTTCTTTAGTAAATATGGCCCATAAGACTGCACCTCTAACACTGCGCCCCCGACACTGCGCCCCCCAACACTGTAGCCTTCTGCCAGTCCTTGTGAGCATAACCTGACTGACCAGCAGTCCATGTGGCTGGAGACTCACCCTGTAACACACACCTTCTGTGCCCCCACTGACCTTCCTCTAGAGTAGGGCTGGTGATGTGAGGTTCTCCACCTCCTCTACAACTCCCACGTGTGTCTACTAGGGAACAGTGGCCTACGTTATCCAGTCCTGCTCTAGACTGTAAGCTCTTGTTCTCAGGACTCTGACGCAGTTTTATTTTAAGGTCTAATGGTACTGTCAGAAGCCTCGGGCCTTATCTTACCGCATTTTGTTTTGGGTATCCTCCTTTCCACAGGGGAAATGAATGTTGGTGGGAATTTATACATCAATGACCCCGACTCCTAAATGAAAGAAAATTCGAATTAATTGATATGTTTGCATTAAAAAAACATTAATTACATTTAAAGTGGACATGTCATCTTCAATTTTTTACATTATGTGAAAACCTAATTCAAAATTGACTATAACTTTAGCTGAAAGTCCAGCAGATGTCTAGTATAGGAAATTGGAACACATAGTATTATAGTATAGGAAATAGTCACACTCCTAGTATAGGAAATAGTCACACTTATAGTATTATACTATAGGAAATAGTCACACTCCTAGTATAGGAAATAGGAACATAGTGACACTTACAGTTTAGGAAATAGTCATACATAGTATAGGAAAGTGGAACACTCCATAACATATACATGTAATATATACACTCACAGCGCTAGCGTACTATAACATATACATATAATATATACACTCACAGCGCTAGCGCACCATAACATATACATATAATATATACACTCACAGCGCTAGCGCACCATAACATATACATATAATATATACACTCACAGCGCTAGCGTACTATAACATATACATATAATATATACACTCACAGCGCTAGCGCACCATAACATATACATATAATATATACACTCACAGCGCTAGCGCACCATAACATATACATATAATATATACACTCACAGCGCTAGCGTACTATAACATATGCATATAATATATACATTCACAGCGCTAGCGCACCATAACATATACATATAATATATACATTCACAGCGCTAGCGCACCATAACATATGCATATAATATATACACTCACAGCGCTAGCGCACCATAACATATACATATAATATATACACTCACAGCGCTAGCGCACCATAACATATACATATAATATATACAGTCACAGTGCTATCGCACCAAAATATATACATATAATATTTACACTCACAGCGCTATCGCACAAAAATATATACATATAAAATATACATTCACAGCGCTAGCGCACCATAACATTTACATCTAATATATACACTAAAAGCGCTAGCGCACCATAACATATACATATAATATATACATTCACAGCGCTAGCGCATCATAACATATGCATATAATATATACACTCACAGCGCTAGCGCACCATAACATACACATATAATATATACACTCACAGCGCTAGCGCACCATAACATATACATATAATATATACACTCACAGCGCTAGCGCACCATAACATATACATATAATATATACACTCACAGCGCAAGCGTACTATAACATATACATATAATATATACATTCACAGCGCTATGGCACCATAACGTATACATATAATATATACATTCACGGCACTAGCGCACCATAACATATGCATATAATATATACACTCACAGCGCTAGCGCACCATAACATATACATATAACATATACACTCACAGCGCTAGCGCACCATAACATATACATATAACATATACATTCACAGCGCTAGCGCACCATAACATATACATATAATATATACACTCACAGCGCTAGCGCACCATAACATATACATATAATATATACACTCACAGCGCTAGCGCACCATAACATATACATATAATATATACACTCACAGCGCTAGCGCACCATAACATATGCATGTAATATATACACTCACAGCGCTAGCGCACCATAACATATGCATGTAATATATACACTCACAGCGCTATCGCACCATAACATATACATGTAATATATACACTCACAGCGCTATCGCACCATAACATATACATATAATATATACACTCACAGCGCTAGCGCACCATAACATATACATATAATATATACACTCACAGCGCTAGCGCACCATAACATATACATATAATATATACACTCACAGCGCTATCGCACCATAACATATACGTATAATATATACACTCACAGCGCTATCGCACCATGACATCTACATATAATATATACACTCACAGCGCTAGCGCACCATAACATATACATATAATATATACATATAATATATACACTCACAGCGCTATCGCACCATGACATATACATATAATATATACACTCACAGAGCTAGCGCACCATAACATATACATATAATATATACACTCACAGCGCTATCGCACCATGACATGAATATAATATATACACTCACAGTGCTATCGCACCAAAATATATACATATAATATATACACTCACAGCGCCAGCGCTCCATAACATATACATATAATATATACACTCACAGCTCTAGCGCATCATAACATATACATATAATATATACACTCACAGCGCTAGCGCTCCATAACATATACATATAATATATACACTCACAGCGCTAGCATACTATAACATATACATATAATATATACACTCACAGCGCTAGCGCACCATAACATATACATATAATATATACACACAGCGCTAGCGCACCAAAACATATACATATAATATATACACTCACAGCGCTAGCGTACTATAACATATACATATATATATACACTCACAGCGCTAGCGTACTATAACATATACATATAATATATACATTCACAGCGCTATCGCACCATAACATATACATATAATATATACATTCACAGCGCTAGCGCACCATAACATATGCATATAATATATACACTCACAGCGCTAGCGCACCATAACATATACATATAATATATACACTCACAGCGCTAGCGTACTATAACATATACATTTAATATATACACTCACAGCGCTAGCGCACCATAACATATACATATAATATATACACTCACAGCGCTAGCGCACCATAACATATACATATAATATATACACTCACAGCGCTATCGCACCATAACATATACGTATAATATATACACTCACAGCGCTATCGCACCATGACATATACATATAATATATACACTCACAGCGCTAGCGCACCATAACATATACATATAATATATACATATAATATATACACTCACAGCGCTATCGCACCATGACATATACATATAATATATACACTCACAGAGCTAGCGCACCATAACATATACATATAATATATACACTCACAGCGATATCGCACCATGACATAAATATAATATATACACTCACAGTGCTATCGCACCAAAATATATACATATAATATATACACTCACAGCGCTAGCGCTCCATAACATATACATATAATATATACACTCACAGCTCTAGCGCATCATAACATATACATATAATATATACACTCACAGCGCTAGCGCTCCATAACATATACATATAATATATACACTCACAGCGCTAGCATACTATAACATATACATATAATATATACACTCACAGCGCTAGCGCACCATAACATATACATATAATATATACACAAAGCGCTAGCGCACCATAACATATACATATAATATATACACTCACAGCGCTAGCGTACTATAACATATACATATAATATATACACTCACAGCGCTAGCGCACCATAACATATACATATAATATATACACTCACAGCGCTAGCGTACTATAACATATACATATAATATATACACTCACAGCGCTAGCGCACCATAACATATACATATAATATATACACTCACAGCGCTAGCGTACTATAACATATACATATAATATATACATTCACAGCGCTATCGCACCATAACATATACATATAATATATACATTCACAGCGCTAGCGCACCATAACATATGCATATAATATATACACTCACAGCGCTAGCGCACCATAACATATACATATAATATATACACTCACAGCGCTAGCGCACCATAACATATACATATAATATATACACTCACAGCGCTAGCGCACCATAACATATACATGTAATATATACACTCACAGCGCTAGCGCACCATAACATATGCATGTAATATATACACTCACAGCGCTATCGCACCATAACATATACATGTAATATATACACTCACAGCGCTATCGCACCATAACATATACATATAATATATACACTCACAGCGCTAGCGCACCATAACATATACATATAATATATACACTCACAGCGCTAGCGCACCATAACATATACATATAATATATACACTCACAGCGCTAGCGCACCATAACATATACGTATAATATATACACTCACAGCGCTATCGCACCATGACATCTACATATAATATATACACTCACAGCGCTAGCGCACCATAACATATACATATAATATATACACTCACAGCGCTATCATACCATAACATATACATATAATATATACACTCACAGCACTAGCGCACCATAACATATACATATAATATATACACTCACAGCGCTAGCGCACCATAACATATACATATAATATATACACTCACAGCGCTAGCGCACCATAACATATACATATAATATATACACTCACAGCGCTATCGCACCATAACATATACGTATAATATATACACTCACAGCGCTAGCGCACCATGACATATACATATAATATATACACTCATAGCGCTAGCGCACCATAACATATACATATAATATATACATATAATATATACACTCACAGCGCTATCGCACCATGACATATACATATAATATATACACTCACAGCGCTAGCGCACCATAACATATACATATAATATATACACTCACAGCGCTATCGCACCATGACATATACATATAATATATACACTCACAGTGCTATCGCACCAAAATATATACATATAATATATACACTCACAGCGCTAGCGCTCCATAACATATACATATAATATATACACTCACAGCTCTAGCGCATCATAACATATACATATAATATATACACTCACAGCGCTAGCGCTCCATAACATATACATATAATATATACACTCACAGCGCTAGCGCACCATAACATACATATAATATATACACTCACAGCGCTAGCGCACCATAACATATACATATAATATATACACTCACAGCGCTAGCGCACCATAACATATACATATAATATATACACTCACAGTGTTAGCGTTCCATAACATATACATATAATATATACACTCACAGCGCTATCGCACCATAACACATACATATAATATATACACTCACAGCGGTAGCGCACCATAACATATACATATATATACACTCACAGCGCTAGCGCACCATAACACATACATATAATATATACATTCACAGCGCTAGAGCACCATAACATATACATATAATATATACACTCACAGCGCTAGCGCACCATAACATATACATATAATATATACACTCACAGCGCTAGCGCACCATAACACATACATATAATATATACACTCACAGCGCTAGCGCACCATAACACATACATATAATATATACACTCACAGCGCTAGCGCACCATAACATATACATATAAAATATATACACTCACAGCGCTAGCGCACCATAACATATACATATAATATATACACTCACAGCGCTATCGCACCATAACATATACATGTAATATATACACTGATAGCGGTAGAGCACCATAACATATACATATAATATATACACTTACAGCGCTAGCGCACCATAACATATACATATAAAATATATACACTCACAGCGCTAGAGCACCATAACATATACATATAATATATACATTCACAGCGCTAGCGCACCATAACATATACATATAATATATACACTCACAGCGCTAGCGCACCAAAATATGTACATGTAATATATACACTCACAGCGCTAGCGCACCATAACATATACATATAAAATTTATACACTCACAGCGCTAGAGCACCATAACATATACATATAATATATACATTCCCAGCGCTAGCGCTCCATAACATATACATATAATATATACACTCACAGCGCTAGCGTACCATAACATATACATGTAATATATACACTCACAGCGCTATCGCACCATAACATATACATGTAATATATACACTCACAGCGCTAGCGCACCATAACATATACATGTAATATATACATTCACAGCGCTATCGCACCATAACTTATACATATAATATATACACTCACAGCGCTATAGCACCATAACATATACATATAATAATATACACTCACAGCGCTAGAGCACCATAACATATACATATAATATATACACTCACAGCGATAGAGCACCATAACATATACATATAATATATACACTCACAGCGCTATCGCACCATAACGTATACATATAATATATACACTCACAGCGCTAGCGCACCATAACATATACATATAATATATACATTCACAGCGCTAGCGCACCATAACATATACATATAATATATACACTAACAGCGCTATCGCACCATAACATATATATATAATATATACACTTACAGCGCTATCGCACCATAACATATATATATAATATATACACTCACAGCGCTATCGCACCATAACATATACATATAATATATACACTCACAGCGGTAGCGCACCAAAATATATACATATAATATATACACTCACAGCGCTAGCGCACCATAACATATACATATAATATATACACTCACAGCGCTATCGCACCATAACATATACATGTAATATATACACTGATAGCGGTAGAGCACCATAACATATACATATAATATATACACTCACAGCGCTAGCGCACCATAACATATACATATAAAATATATACACTCACAGCGCTAGAGCACCATAACATATACATATAATATATACATTCACAGCGCTAGCGCACCATAACATATACATATAATATATACACTCACAGCGCTAGCGCACCAAAATATGTACATGTAATATATACACTCACAGCGCTAGCGCACCATAACATATACATATAAAATTTATACACTCACAGCGCTAGAGCACCATAACATATACATATAATATATACATTCACAGCGCTAGCGCTCCATAACATATACATATAATATATACACTCACAGCGCTAGCGCACCATAACATATACATGTAATATATACACTCACAGCGCTATCGCACCATAACATATACATGTAATATATACACTCACAGCGCTAGCGCACCATAACATATACATGTAATATATACATTCACAGCGCTATCGCACCATAACTTATACATATAATATATACACTCACAGCGCTAGAGCACCATAACATATACATATAATATATACATTCACAGCGCTAGCGCACCTTAACATATACATATAATATATACACTCACAGCGCTAGCGCACCAAAATATGTACATGTAATATATACACTCACAGCGCTAGCGCACCATAACATATACATATAAAATTTATACACTCACAGCGCTAGAGCACCATAACATATACATATAATATATACATTCACAGCGCTAGCGCTCCATAACATATACATATAATATATACACTCACAGCGCTAGCGCACCATAACATATACAAGTAATATATACACTCACAGCGCTATCGCACCATAACATATACATGTAATATATACACTCACAGCGCTAGCGCACCATAACATATACATGTAATATATACATTCACAGCGCTATCGCACCATAACTTATACATATAATATATACACTCACAGCGCTATAGCACCATAACATATACATATAATAATATACACTCACAGCGCTAGAGCACCATAACATATACATATAATATATACACTCACAGCGCTAGCGCACCATAACATATACAAGTAATATATACACTCACAGCGCTATCGCACCATAACATATACATGTAATATATACACTCACAGCGCTATCGCACCATAACATATACATGTAATATATACACTCACAGCGCTAGCGCACCATAACATATACATGTAATATATACATTCACAGCGCTATCGCACCATAACTTATACATATAATATATACACTCACAGCGCTAGCGCACCATAACATATACATATAATATATACACTCACAGCGCTAGAGCACCATAACATATACATATAATATATACACTCACAGCTCTAGCGCACCATAACATATACATATAATATATACACTCACAGCGCTAGCGCACCATAACATATACATATAATATATACATTCACAGCGCTAGCGCACCATAACATATACATATAATATATACACTAACAGCGCTATCGCACCATAACATATATATATAATATATACACTTACAGCGCTATCGCACCATAACATATATATATAATATATACACTCACAGCGCTATCGCACCATAACATATACATATAATATATACACTCACAGCGGTAGCGCACCAAAATATATACATATAATATATACACTCACAGCGCTATCGCACCATAACATATACATGTAATATATACACTCACAGCGCTAGCGCACCATAACATATACATGTAATATATAAACTCACAGCGCTAGCGCACCATAACATATGCATATAATATATACACTCACAGCGCTAGCGCACCATAACATATACATATAATATATACACTCACAGCGCTAGCGCACCATAACATATACATATAATATATACACTCACAGCGCTAGCGCACCATTACATTTACATATAATATATACACTCACAGCGCTATCACACCATAACATATACATATAATATATACACTCACAGCGCTAGCGCTCCATAACATATACATATATATACACTCACAGCGCTAGCGCACCATAACACATACATATAAAATATACATTCACAGCGCTAGAGCACCATAACACATACATATAAAATATACATTCACAGCGCTAGAGCACCATAACACATATATATAATATATACACTCACAGCGCTAGCGCACCATAACATATACATATAATATATACACTCACAGCGCTAGCGCACCATAACATATACATGTAATATATACACTCACAGCGCTAGCACACCATAACATATACATATAATATATACACTCACAGCGCTAGCGCACCATAACATATACATATAATATATACAGTCACAGTGCTATCGCACCAAAATATATACATATAATATTTACACTCACAGCGCTATCGCACAAAAATATATACATATAATATATACATTAACAGCGCTAGCGCACCATAACATATACATATAATATATACACTAAAAGCGCTAGCGCACCATAACATATACATATAATATATACACTCACAGCGCTAGCGCACCATAACATATACATATAATATATACACTCACAGCGCTAGCGCACCATAACATATACATATAATATATACACTCACAGCGCTAACGCACCATAACATATACATATAATATATACACTCACAGCGCTAGCGCACCATAACATATACATATAATATATACAGTCACAGTGCTATCGCACCAAAATATATACATATAATATTTACACTCACAGCGCTATCGCACAAAAATATATACATATAATATATACATTCACAGCGCTAGCGCACCATAACATTTACATATAATATATACACTCACAGCGCTAGCGCACCAAAATATATACATATAATATATACACTCACAGCGCTAGCGCACCATAACATATACATATAATATATACACTCACAGCGCTAGCGCACCATAACATATACATATAATATATACACTCACAGCGCTAGCGCACCAAAATATATACATATAATATTTACACTCACAGCGCTAGCGCACCAAAATATATACATATAATATATACACTCTCAGCGCTATCGCACCAAAATATATACATATAATATATACACTCACAGCGCTAGCGCTCCATAACATATACATATATATACACTCACAGCGCTAGCGCACCATAACACATACATATAATATATACATTCACAGCGCTAGAGCACCATAACACATATATATAATATATACACTCACAGCGCTAGCGCACCATAACATATACATATAATATATACACTCACAGCGCTAGCGCACCATAACATATGCATGTAATATATACACTCACAGCGCTATCGCACCATAACATATACATATAATATATACACTCACAGCGCTAGCGCACCAAAATATATACATATAATATATACACTCACAGCGCTAGCGCACCATAACATATACATATAATATATACACTCACAGCGCTAGCGCACCATAACATATACATGTTATATATACACTCACAGCGCTATTGCACCATAACATATACATATAATATATACACTCACAGCGCTAGCGCACCATAACATATACATGTAATATATACACTCACAGCGCTAGCACACCATAACATATACATATAATATATACACTCACAGCGCTAGCGCACCATAACATATACATATAATATATACAGTCACAGTGCTATCGCACCAAAATATATACATATAATATTTACACTCACAGCGCTATCGCACAAAAATATATACATATAATATATACATTCACAGCGCTAGCGCACCATAACATATACATATAATATATACACTAAAAGCGCTAGCGCACCATAACATATACATATAATATATACACTCACAGCGCTAGCGCACCAAAATATATACATATAATATATACACTCACAGCGCTAGCGCACCATAACATATACATATAATATATACACTCACAGCGCTAGCGCACCATAACATATACATATAATATATACACTCACAGCGCTAGCGCACCAAAATATATACATATAATATATACACTCTCAGAGCTATCGCACCAAAATATATACATATAATATATACACTCACAGCGCTATCACACCAAAATATATACATATAATATATACACTCACAGCACTAGCGCACCAAAATATATTCATATAATATATACACTCACAGCACTAGCGCACCATTACATTTACATATAATATATACACTCACAGCGCTATCGCACCATAACATATACATGTAATATATACTCAAAGCGCTAGCGCACCATAACATATACATGTAATATATACACTCACAGTGCTAGCGCACCATAACATATACATATAATATATACATTCACAGCGCTAGCGCACCATAACATATACATATAATATATACACTCACAGCGCTAGCGCACCATAACACATACATATAATATATACACTCACAGCGCTAGCGCACCATAACATATACATATAATATATACACTCACAGCGCTTGCACACCATAACATTTACATATAAAGAATTCTTCTGGGGCAATTATAAACTTACATAGTCAATGTATATTAGACAGGACTCACTTGCAATGGTGTACGTTGGCACGGTAAGCGATAAAACAATATGTACCAACACAGGTGTATAATATGTGCTTTATACAGGGTATAATACAGGGGTATAATATGTAGGGGTATAACATGTGGTTTATACAGGTTATAAGAGTGTATAACATGTGCTTTATACTGGGGTATAATACAGGGTTTTAACATTCTTTATACAGGGGTATAATATGTGCTTTATACAGGGGTGTAATACAGAGGTGTAATATGTGCTTTATACAGGAGTGTAATACAGGGGTGTAATATGTGCTTTATACAGGGGTGTAATACAGAGGTGTAATATGTGCTTTATACAGGAGTGTAATACAGTGGTATAATATGTGCTTTATACAGGAGTGTAATACAGGGGTATAATATGTGCTTTATACAGGAGTGTAATACAGGGGTATAACACAGGGGTGTAATACAGGGGTGTAATATGTGCTTTATACAGGAGTGTAATACAGGGGTATAACACAGGGGTGTAATACAGTGGTATAATATGTGCTTTATACAGGAGTGTAATACAGGGGTATAATATGTGCTTTATACAGGGGTGTAATAAAGGGGTGTAATACAGGGTTCATTTGTATGGTGGAGTGCAGGTTTGGTTTCGGTGTCTGCTTTAATAATTTTCCTTATTATTTTCTTGTATTTAGTTTACACCCCAATGATGTCAATCAGCCTTTAACCCTGTCAAACCCAGAACAAAAATGGTGCACTTCCCTCTGTTCCCTAAAATACCGGCTGGGTGGCAACCCCATGGAAATATGCTGGAGAGGTGTCCAGCAAACATGGGGTTAACATGTCACATGACTTGGAGGTAAAGAGCAGAAGTAGCTGAAAAGTATTCTTTTGTTAAAATCTTTATTTTAAGAGAGTTTAGGTTTTTGCAGCATAATCTCTTGGTTTTATATTTAACACAATGATCCTTAGCAGGAAATGAGGAGTGCAGCAGAAAATGCCTTCCCCTGACCTGCTGAACAGCAGCACATGCAATGTCATATAGGATCATGTGCAGAAACACACATATTATGTATAGATTTACATACTTGTGTGTGTGTGGGGGGTTACACATACCTCCCAACATTACAAATGGCCAAAGAGGGACACTTGTGTTTTGGGGGATTCTGCTGGGGTTGTGGCTGGGGGGCGGGACATTACAGAGAATTTCTCAGTTATTTCTTGACCTATTAACACCCTTTCTCTAACTGAATAAATGATTTACAGCAAGAGCAACATATTTTATTTACACAGACTAATTGATAAATCACAAATACTGATATTTATACAGACATTAAAGCCAAACTACCACCCAATAACAACATTGCCCCACATAATTACCCATTTTTTAGATTATTACCAGATTAAAAGAAAATTCGCTATTCTTCCTGGACTGACAGCAGGATGGAGCGCGGACATCTTGCCTTAGTGACGTCAGCTCACCTGCGCTGTCAGTCCCTTTTGGAGCTGAACGGCTCCTAGCAACGCCTCCTAGACCCGTCTGGGACTGATAATGCAGACGCACGGACGTCACTAGGGCAAGATTACACTTACACTTCTATACACACCACACAGGGACACCAGGGTGATACACATATATACACACACCACACAGTCTGATCTCCTAAACACAGGGACACCAGTGTGATATACTTATATACACACCACACAGTCTGATCTCCTAAACACAGGGACACCAGGGTGATACACTTCTATACACACCACACAGTCTGATCTCCTAAACACAGGAACACCAGGATGATACACTTATATACACACCACACAGTCTGATCTCCTAAACACAGGGACACCAGGGTGATACACTTCTATACACACCACACAGTCTGATCTCCTAAACACAGGAACACCAGGATGATATACTTATATATACACCACACAGTCTGATCTCCTAAACACAGGGACACCAGGGTGATACACTTCTATACACACCACACAGTCTGATCTCCTAAACACAGGGACACCAGGGTGATACACTTCTATACACACCACACAGTCTGATCTCCTAAACACAGGGACACCAGGGTGATACACTTCTATACACACCACACAGTCTGATCTCCTAAACACAGGGACACCAGGGTGATACACTTCTATACAAACCACACAGTCTGATCTCCTAAACACAGGGACACCAGGGTGATACACTTCTATACACACCACACAGTCTGATCTCCTAAACACAGGGACACCAGGGTGATACACTTCTATACACACCACACAGTCTGATCTCCTAAACACAGGAACACCAGGATGATACACTTATATACACACCACACAGTCTGATCTCCTAAACACAGGGACACCAGTGTGATATACTTATATATACACCACACAGTCTAATCTCCTAAACACAGGGACACCAGTGTGATATACTTATATACACACCACACAGTCTGATCTCCTAAACACAGGGACACCAGGGTGATACACTTCTATATACACCACACAGTCTGATCTCCTAAACACAGGGACACCAGTGTGATATACTTATATATACACCACACAGTCTAATCTCCTAAACACAGGGACATCAGGGTGATACACTTATATACACACCACACAGTCTGATCTCCTAAACACAGGGACACCAGGGTGATACACTTCTATATACACCACACAGTCTGATCTCCTAAACACAGGGACACCAGTGTGATATACTTATATATACACCACACAGTCTGATCTCCTACACACAGGTAGGGTTGCCACCCAGCCGGTATTTTACCGGCAGGTCGGTAAAAAATTGGCTTCCGTCCAATGTTAAGTCTATGGAGGGAATGCCATGGCCAGTATTTTTCTGAAGAAAAGGTGGCAACCCTTCACACAGGGACACCAGTGTGATATACTTATATACACACCACACAGTCTGATCTCCTAAACACAGGGACATCAGGGTGATACACTTATATACACACCACACAGTCTGATCTCCTAAACACAGGGACACCAGGGTGATACACTTCTATACACACCACACAGTCTGATCTCCTAAACACAGGGACACCAGGGTGATACACTTATATATACACACCACACAGTCTAATCTCCTACATATAGGGACACTAGGATGATACACTTATATCTGTCGTCCAATACAGGTTATTGGTAACTTTGTGTAGTCAATCTACCCCTTTAAGTAGGCAGGAACAACTCTAGAAATGACTGAAGGGGGTGGAGCCTACATTACCTCCTTGGCTGCAGCTAGCCAACCAGCTTCAGAAAGATTTGTTCCTTGGTGAAGATAACACAGGCAAGAGAACATTTCTGCTATAGTTTTAGAATCTTTTTTATTTTTCTGTTAGATATGGAATACAACCATTAGGTGGATTACCATAACTGACATTTCCCTTAGATGTGGCTAGCTCAGTATCCAGGTGCTTTTTGTGGACCTTAAGCCCTGAGGGGGAAAATCTTAATAATAATAATAATAATAATAATAATAACTAATATTTATATAGCGCCTTTCTCCCAGTGGGACTCAAAGCGCTTTCAGCGCACGCTCTTGGAATTAACCAAATCAGCAGCTGAAATAATAGATGTTATTATTACCCAATCAATAGTACTCATTTATCGACCTCGGAAGGATGAAGGGCTGAGTTGACCCTGCCAGGATTTGAACCTGCAACCCTGAGGTTGAATAGGCTCCATAGTCAGGGACTTTACCACTGATCTATCTCACCAGCATCTTGGGTACAAGTTCTTTCCTCAGGAGTTACCCACTGAGGTTACATCTTACTACATGGTAATCTGAAGACAGAAGATCTGCAGGAAAGGTGAGATGAGATGATCAGTAATATAAATGGTGATATAATTCTATATTATATGAAAGTCTGATCACTTGGAGATCTCTTCTGCATTCAATGGGTTTAAATCTCCATTTAAATTAATGGAGAGTTTAGTTTTACCCCTACAGAGCCCCGGGATAGCCCCCACATTGATCCAGTTATTACTGAATCATTCTCTGCATCTCCACCCACAGAACACACATTTCCTGACACATTTGGTGCCATGTTTTGTGCCAAATTTTGTGCCAAGCAATCAATTTGATTTCACTACGCGTTTCTCATTCCAGGGCCAGAGAAGCAGTGCTGACTCGTTTCTTTCTCCTTCTCTGTTTCGCTCCCTTGTTGTCTCCACTGTTCCCCCCATGTGCTCTCACCCTCAGGTGATATCAGAAATCAGAGAAGCCATATATATAATCCCCTACAAAGCTCAGCCTTCCCAGCCCGGCATCTCTCCCAGGTAATCTCTGGCTCTCAGACAGATTAGTCCTGGACACTGTCCAGCAGTAGGACTTGCGCTGACCCTTACAGACCAGAGTCTCCCAATCCAGACACACATGGGGGGGTCATGCTGATAGACTCCCAAGGATTGTACTGATCCCCACAATTACTGAGGGGCATTATAAATGACACACCATGTACACAAGGAAAATGGAGTAAACCAACTATACCACAGGGATCAAGTAATCATTCCCTCCAATTTAAAGGAAGCTATTAACCCCTTGAATGCTAAAGAGGTATGAAAAGATATTGCTTTGCAATGCCTGGGAGACATCTCAAGTGTTCACAAACCCCATTTAGAATTAATTGGAATTTGGTGAATTTATTTGGTTCTACTTTTTCCTTTCTTTATCCTGATTAAAACAGAGCGATTGGGATTAAATGTTAAACAGTTGCTTAGTCATCGGAGCTGTGTGCAATAAGTCTGTTAGTCAACGAGGCTGTGTGTAATAAGTCTGTTAGTCACCAGAGTGCTGTGTGCAATAAGTCTGTTAGTCACCAGTGTGCTGTGTGTAATAAGTCTGTTAGTCACCAGAGTGCTATGTATAATAAGTCTGTTAGTCACCAGTGTGCTGTGTGCAATAAGTCTGTTAGTCACCGGAGCTGTGTGCAATAAGTCTGTTAGTCACCAGGGTGTTGTGTGCAATAAGTCTATAAGTCATCGGAGCTGTGTGCAATAAGTCTGTTAGTCACCAGAGTGCTGTGTAGAATAAGTCTGTTAGTCACCAGTGTGCTGTGTAATAAGTCTGTTAGTCACCGGAGCTGTGTGCAATAAGTTTGTTAGTCACCAGTGTGCTGTGTGCAATAAGTCTGTTAGTCAAGGGAGCGGTGTGCAATAAGTCTGTTAGTCAAACAGTGTGCTGTGTGCAATAAGTCTGTTAGTCACCAGTGTGCTGTGTGCAATATGTCTGTTAGTCACCGGAGCTGTGTGCAATAAGTCTGTTAGTCAAGGGAGCGGTGTGCAATAAGTCTGTTAGTCAAGGGAGCGATGTGCAATAAGTCTGTTAGTTAAACAGTGTGCTGTGTGCAATAAGTCTGTTAGTCACCGGAGCTGTGTGCAATATGTCTGTTAGTCACCGGAGCTGTGTGCAATAAGTCTGTTAGTTAAGGGAGTGGTGTGCAATAAGCAGGGAAGTTAATGGTTCCAAAATAACCAAGGACTTTATCCAGGATACCTGGTACTCGGGCTAACCTAATATATTGTCAGTGCTCCATGCCACCCAATTGCACCATTACTAGCAATGAGATTAACACCAATTCATGCCACAAACTGGAAACAAGACCTAGGACTTTATCCTAACTCTAAATGGCTGGATCAACATTCTACATGCTTGGAATTCAACTGTCATAACTCTCTATATTGTTTGGTGCAAGATAGGTATTTATTACTTTTCTAAAGCAATTTACAGTATCTGTAAGCACAGAATCCAGAGGAAATGAATTCCATAACTTTACTGCCCTTGCTGTAATAAACCCATAAAAAAACCTGCTTTTGTTGTAGTTGAAAGCGACTTTCCTCTAGTCTTATTTAATGACCGCTTGTTCTAGGTTTCAGTATGCTTTTAACTTGATAAAGGGAGCATATTGCTCTCAAAAGCTTGTACTTAAAATTGAATATGAGAGACAGAGAGAGATAAATAGATAAATAGATAAGAGATAGATAAATAGTTATGAGATAGATAGATAGATAGATAGATAGATAGATAGATAGATAGATATGAGATAGATAAATAGATAGATAGATAGATAGACATGAGATAGATAGATAGATAGATAGATAGATAGATAGATATGAGATAAATAGATAGATAGATAGATATGAGATAAATAGATAGACAGACAGACAGACAGACAGATAGATAGATAGATAGATAGATAGATAGATAGATATGAGATAAATAGACAGACAGACAGACAGACAGACAGACAGACAGATAGATAGATAGATAGATAGATAGATAGATAGATAGATAGATAGATAGATAAATAGATAGATAGATAGATAGATAGATAGATAGATAGATAGATAGATAGATAGATAAATAGATAGATAGATAGATAGATAGATAGACAGATAGATAGATAGATAGATAGATAGGATAGATACTGGATATTGATGTAAGATGAGGACACGGGCGGCTGGGTGTTGCTCTCCTGCCAGATCAGTGTTTGGGAATTAACCTGCACGGATTCACTTCCTCTTGGATCAGACCGAGATCCGTTTACCAGAACGAGAAGATTTGGGATGGGTCCAGCTCTGCTCCCATTCACAGCAATAAACTCTTCCAGGAGATAAGAAACGCCAACATGCACTTTCTGTAAGAGTTTTGTCAGTACAAAGCAAGTGGAAGATGAAAGGCTGGCAAGGCTGAGGAGAACAGGGCTCTGAAGATGGCACCAGGTTGGCCCTGGTCCTGTGTCTAATGGAATATCTGTTCAGTGAAAATAAAATCCTTTTATCTTACAGTACGAACAGATCCAAAAGGGAGGACTGGGATACGGGGTGACTGGGGGCTGGTAGAGTCCAGCCCTCCGCGGGGTACTCAGGGACTAGAGTCCAGCCCTCCGCGGGGTACTCAGGGACTAGAGTCCAACCCTCTGCGGGGTACGCAGGGACTAGAGTCCAGCCCTCCGCGGGGTACGCAGGGACTAGAGTCCAGCCCTCCGCGGGGTACGCAGGGACTAGAGTCCAGCCCTCCGCGGGGTACGCAGGGACTAGAGTCCAGCCCTCCGCGGGGTACGCAGGGACTAGAGTCCAGCCCTCCGCAGGGTACGCAGGGGGATAGAGTCCAGCCCTCCGCGGGGTACGCAGGGGGATAGAGTCCAGCCCTCCGCGGGGTACGCAGGGGGATAGAGTCCAGCCCTCCGCGGGGTACGCAGGGGGATAGAGTCCAGTCCTCCGTGGGGTACGCAGGGGGATAGAGTCCAGTCCTCCGCGGGGTACGCAGGGGGATAGAGTCCAGTCCTCCCCAGGGTACGCAGGGGGTTAAAGTCCAGCCCTCCCTGGGTTATGCAGAGACTAGAGTACAGACCTCCCCGGGGTATGCAGGGACTAGAGTACAGACCTCCCCGGGGTACGCAGGGACTAGAGTACAGACCTTCCCGGGGTACACACCTCCCCAGGGTATGCAGGGACTAGAGTACAGACCTCCCCGGGGTACACAGGGACTAGAGTACAGACCTTCCCGGGGTACACACCTCCCCAGGGTATGCAGGGACTAGAGTACAGACCTCCCCGGGGTACACAGGGACTAGAGTACAGACCTCCCCGGGGTATGTAGGGACTAGAGTACAGACCTCCCCGGGGTATGCAGGGACTAGAGTACAGACCTCCCCAGGGTATGCAGGGACTAGAGTACAGACCTCCCCGGGGTACACAGGGACTAGAGTACAGACCTTCCCGGGGTACACACCTCCCCAGGGTATGCAGGGACTAGAGTACAGACCTCCCCGGGGTACACAGGGACTAGAGTACAGACCTTCCCGGGGTACACACCTCCCCAGGGTATGCAGGGACTAGAGTACAGACCTCCCCGGGGTACACAGGGACTAGAGTACAGACCTCCCCGGGGTATGTAGGGACTAGAGTACAGACCTCCCCGGGGTATGCAGGGACTAGAGTACAGACCTCCCCAGGGTATGCAGGGACTAGAGTACAGACCTCCCCGGGGTACACAGGGACTAGAGTACAGACCTTCCCGGGGTACACACCTCCCCAGGGTATGCAGGGACTAGAGTACAGACCTCCCCGGGGTACACAGGGACTAGAGTACAGACCTTCCCGGGGTACACACCTCCCCAGGGTATGCAGGGACTAGAGTACAGACCTCCCCGGGGTACACAGGGACTAGAGTACAGACCTCCCCGGGGTATGTAGGGACTAGAGTACAGACCTCCCCGGGGTATGCAGGGACTAGAGTACAGACCTCCCCAGGGTATGCAGGGACTAGAGTACAGACCTCCCCGGGGTACGCAGGGACTAGAGTACAGACCTTCCCGGGGTACACACCTCCCCAGGGTATGCAGGGACTAGAGTACAGACCTCCCCGGGGTACGCAGGGACTAGAGTACAGACCTTCCCGGGGTACACACCTCCCCAGGGTATGCAGGGACTAGAGTACAGACCTCCCCGGGGTATGTAGGGACTAGAGTACAGACCTCCCCGGGGTATGTAGGGACTAGAGTACAGACCTCCCTGGGGTATGTAGGGACTAGAGTACAGACCTCCCTGGGGTATGTAGGGACTAGAGTACAGACCTACTTGGAGGGGAGGGGCTTACGTACTGAAGTCTGAATGGAAAATACATGGGGAAATGAAGGAGGTTTAATGGGGGGGGGGGGGTGACCAGCAATGGACAGAGAGCTGGGACGGGGTGAGAGCGGTGCTGTTGCTACACCATCCCATGGAGTTTTATGGTAAACTGGCCAGATCTGTCAATAGGAAGGTATAGCAATAGCGCCACTGTAACATTTCAGGTCACTGTGATACTGCACCTTGAAAATTCTAGTTTGATCCGTGATAACCTTTCATTAAAACATCTCTCAGTAGTGGTGTGCCCTTGTTTTAGATAAGCCACCAAATATAAATATATATATATTTACATTGTAAGTATTACTATCCCTTTAAGTAAGGATACAGGAGCAGATTGTGTTCTTGTATTTATCAGTCAGAAGAAAACACCATGGAACTGCACACTATCTGTACGGGAGGTCCTAGTACACCATGGAACTGCACACTGTCCGTACGGGAGGTCCTAATACACCATGGAACTGCACACTATCTGTACGGGAGGTCCTAGTACACCATGGAACTGCACACTGTCCGTACGGGAGGTCCTAGTACACCATGGAACTGCACACTATCCGTACGGGAGGTCCTAGTACACCATGGAACTGCGCACTATCCGTACGGGAGGTCCTAATACACCATGGAACTGCACACTATCTGTACGGGAGATCCTAGTACACCATGGAACTGCACACTATCTGTACGGGAGGTCCTAGTACACCATGGAACTGCACACTATCCGTACAGGAGGTCCTAGTACACCATGGAACTGCACACTATCCGTACGGGAGGTCCTAGTACACCATGGAACTGCACACTATCCGTACGGGAGGTCCTAGTACACCATGGAACTGCGCACTATCCATACGGGAGGTCCTAGTACATCATGGAACTGCACACTATCTGTACGGGAGGTCCTAGTACACCATGGAACTGCACACTATCTGTACGGGAGGTCCTAGTACACCATGGAACTGCACACTATCCGTACGGGAGATCCTAGTACACCATGGAACTGCGCACTATCTGTACGGGAGGTCCTAGTACACCATGGAACTGCGCACTATCCGTACGGGAGGTCCTAGTACACCATGGAACTGCGCACTATCTGTACGGGAGGTCCTAGTACACCATGGAACTGCGCACTATCCGTACGGGAGGTCCTAGTACACCATGGAACTGCGCACTATCTGTACGGGAGGTCCTAGTACACCATGGAACTGCACACTATCTGTACGGGAGGTCCTAGTACACCATGGAACTGGGCACTATCTGTACGGGAGGTCCTAATACACCATGGAACTGCACACTATCTGTACGGGAGGTCCTAGTACACCATGGAACTGCGCACTATCTGTACGGGAGGTCCTAATACACCATGGAACTGGGCACTATCTGTACGGGAGGTCCTAGTACATCATGGAACTGGGCACTATCCGTACGGGAGGTCCTAATACACCATGGAACTGCACACTATCCGTACGGGAGGTCCTAGTACACCATGGAACTGCGCACTATCTGTACGGGAGGTCCTAGTACACCATGGAACTGGGCACTATCTGTACGGGAGGTCCTAATACACCATGGAACTGGGCACTATCTGTACGGGAGGTCCTAGTACATCATGGAACTGGGCACTATCCGTACGGGAGGTCCTAATACACCATGGAACTGCACACTATCCGTACGGGAGGTCCTAGTACACCATGGAACTGCGCACTATCTGTACGGGAGGTCCTAGTACACCATGGAACTGCGCACTATCTGTACGGGAGGTCCTAGTACACCATGGAACTGCGCACTATCTGTACGGGAGGTCCTAATACACCATGGAACTGGGCACTATCTGTACGGGAGGTCCTAGTACATCATGGAACTGGGCACTATCCGTACGGGAGGTCCTAATACACCATGGAACTGCACACTATCCGTACGGGAGGTCCTAGTACACCATGGAACTGCGCACTATCCGTACGGGAGGTCCTAGTACACCATGGAACTGCGCACTATCTGTACGGGAGGTCCTAGTACACCATGGAACTGGGCACTATCTGTACGGGAGGTCCTAGTACATCATGGAACTGGGCACTATCCGTACGGGAGGTCCTAATACACCATGGAACTGCACACTATCCGTACGGGAGGTCCTAGTACACCATGGAACTGCGCACTATCCGTACGGGAGGTCCTAGTACACCATGGAACTGGGCACTATCTGTACGGGAGGTCCTAGTACACCATGGAACTGGGCACTATCTGTACGGGAGGTCCTAATACACCATGGAACTGCACACTATCTATACGGGAGGTCCTAGTACGCCATGGAACTGCGCACTATCTATACGGGAGGTCCTAGTACGCCATGGAACTGCGCACTATCTATACGGGAGGTCCTAGTACACCATGGAACTGCGCACTATCTGTACGGGAGGTCCTAGTACGCCATGGAACTGCGCACTATCTGTACAGGAGGTCCTAGTGTCTGCATCCTATATTAGTAGTTATGGACACACGCTGTATTTATACGCACATGCAGCGCATTGACCCTACTAGCGCTCGTTAATCACTATAATGACCTGATCAGTGATTTTAATTACGAGGGATAGGACAAAACGTTCATTTATACTCACGTCCCAGCCAATCACTGTGAAGCACAGTCGCTTGAATCTGATTTGCTGGGATGTGCGTAGGTACATCTCAGCCAGTGGCTGTGAGGGAACTGGATCAGAGGTAGTATATTTTATATATATATATATAAGGTAGTCTCCCTTCAAATTCCCACGTTGCGAAACTGGCATGGGCCCGGGAGGCAGAAGGTGGCAGGATCTGTGGCACACAGCAATGTCTCCTGTGCAGCCACACACATCGGCGAGGGCATTATTATTAAGCTAAGAATGTTAATATTATGTTTTTTGGACATATGATATTGGCACAACTTTACTATAATTGCTAAGGTCTTAAAATAATAATGGCGACATAGTTTAATAAACCGGGGCATAAAGCATGCTTAGCCCTTGGCACTCAAGGGGTTAAATGATGTGTTGTATTATTCTGCATAGTATTCATACCTTTTTTTGATTTACACGTACAAGAAGAGAAGAAAGAAAAGAAGGCGGAATGAAGACAGAAGGAGGAGGACCGTGTAAGACACATAACGATGGGCGCTTGGCTCTATGTCAGGTTCCCAGTACTAACACTATTTAGTTACATTTTGGGAGCTTAAAGGGATAGTAATGTTTCATAATAAAAGCAGCTCTAATTAATCATCATAGTATTTGGACTTTCATTGTTCTCATAGGAAGAAGATTGTCCCCTGCTGTTATCTGTCTGGTCTATGGACTGGATTCCACATCTGAGAAGTATTGGCTTACACTAGGTAAAAGGGGCGGGAGGGGGAAACTTTGCTTGTGACTATCTCATAAACCATAAAGGTCTGAGAGATAAGACTTATATCATTCTTTATATTTTTTTAATGCCTACAAAATAAAATAAAGTTAAAACGAAGTATTACTATCCCTTTAATGCACAAAACGGATGTTTAGCCGCAACACCATTTCTGTGGCCTAACGTCCGTTGTGCTTTTAGCTGGTAGGACATTTGAATAAAGACTTAGACATTTTCTTTTATCGGTCGTTATCCATTTTGCCGTGCCGGCTGTTTTTGTGCAAACATTTGGATAGGAGCCCTTAGTATTTCACCCATTTACTGTCACCATATAATAGGGATTGCCAGTTTACCAGATTGTCCTTCTGTGCTGAAACAGAGAGAGAATATACCTACTGACCCCCAGCCTTATCCCACTGCCCGGGTATCCACAGAACCACACATACTGACCCCCAGCCTTGTCCTACTGCACTGATATCCATAGAACTACACATACTGACCCTCAGCCTTGTCCCACAGCACTGGTATCCATAGATCCACACATACTGACCCTCAACCTTGTCCCACTGCATTAGTATCCATAGAACCACACATACTGATCCCCAGCCTTGTCCTACTGCACTGGTATCCATAGATCCACACATACTGACCCCTCCAGCCTTGTCCCACTGTACTGATATCCATAGAACCACACATACTGACCCCAGCCTTGTCCCACTGCACTGGTATCCATAGAATCACACATACTGACCCCAGCCTTGTCCCACTGCACTGGTATCCATAGAACCACACATACTGACCCCCAGCCTTGTCCCACTGCACTGGTATCCATAGAACCACACATACTGACCACCGGCCTTGTCCTACTGCACTGGTATCCACAGAACCACACATACTTACCCCCAGCCTTGTCCTACTGTACTGGTACCATAGAACCACACATACTGACACCCAGCC
Source organism: Rhinophrynus dorsalis (assembly GCA_037306005.1). Classification (NCBI taxonomy): domain Eukaryota; kingdom Metazoa; phylum Chordata; class Amphibia; order Anura; family Rhinophrynidae; genus Rhinophrynus; species Rhinophrynus dorsalis. Next base: position 512,747,642 of record CM074722.1, on the reverse strand, counting down.
TTGTCCTACTGCACTGGTATCCATAGAACCACACATATTGACCCCCAGCCTTGTCCTACTGCACTGGTATCCATAGACCACACATACTGACCCCCAGCCTTGTCCCACTGCACTGGTACCATAGAACCACACATACTGACCCCCAGCCTTGTCCCACTGCACTGGTATCCATAGAACCACACATACTGACCCCCAGCCTTGTCCCACTGCACTGGTATCCATAGACCACACATACTGACCCCCAGCCTTGTCCTACTGCACTAGTGTCCATAGAACCACACATACTTACCCCCAGCCTTGTCCTACTGTACTGGTACCATAGAACCACACATATTGACCCCCAGCCTTGTCCTACTGCACTGGTACCAAAGATCCACACATACTGACCCCCCAGCCTTGTCCTACTGTACTGGTATCATAGAACCACACATACTGACCTCCAGCCTTGTCCTACTGTACTGGTACCATAGACCCACACATACTGACCCCCAGCCTTGTCCCACTGTACTGGTATCCATAGAACCACACATATTGACCCCCAGCCTTGTCCCACTGCACTGGTATCCATAGAACCACGCATACTGACCCCCAGCCTTGTCCCACTGCACTGGTATCCATAGATCCACACATATTGACCCCCAGCCTTGTCCCACTGCACTAGTACCATTGAACCACACATACTGACCCCCAACCTTGTCCTACTGCACTGGTATCCATAGAACCACACATACTGACCCCCTGCATTGTCCTACTGCACTGGTATCCATAGAATCATACATACTGACCCCCAGCCTTGTCCTACTGTACTGGTATCCATAGAACCACACATACTGACCCCCAGCCTTGTCCCACTGCACTGGTATCCATAGAATCACACATACTGACCCCCAGCCTTGTCCTACTGCCCTGGTATCCATAGACACACACATACTGACCCCCAGCCTTGTCCCACTGCACTGGTACCCATAGAACCACACATACTGACCCCCAGCCTTGTCCCACTGCACTGGTATCCATAGAACCACGCATACTGACCCCCAGCCTTGTCCCACTGCACTGGTATCCATAGATCCACACATACTGACCCCCAGCCTTGTCCCACTGCACTGGTACCATAGATCCACACATACTGACCCCCCAGCCTTGTCCTACTGTACTGGTATCATAGAACCACACATACTGACCTCCAGCCTTGTCCTACTGTACTGGTATCCATAGAACCACACATATTGACCCCCAGCCTTGTCCCACTGCACTGGTATCCATAGAACCACGCATACTGACCCCCAGCCTTGTCCCACTGCACTGGTAGCCATAGAACCACACATACTGACCCCCAGCCTTGTCCCACTGCACTGGTATCCATAGAACCACACATACTGACCCCCAGCCTTGTCCCACTGCACTGGTATCCATAGATCCACACATACTGACCCTCCCCCCAGCCTTGTCCTACTGTACTGGTATCCATAGACCCACACATACTGACCCCCAGCCTTGTCCTACTGCACTGGTATCCATAGACCCACACATACTGACCCCAGCCTTGTCCACTGTACTGGTATCCATATAACCACACATACTGACCTCCAGCCTTGTCCCACTGCACTGGTACCATAGAACCACACATACTGACCCCCAGCCTTGTCCCACTGCACTGGTACCATAGACCCACACATACTGACCGCCCCAGCCTTGTCCTACTGCACTGGTACCATAGAACCACACATACTGACCCCCAGCCTTGTCCCACTGCACTGGTATCCGTAGAACCACGCATACTGACCCCCAGCCTTGTCCCACTGCACTAGTACCATTGAACCACACATACTGACCCCCAACCTTGTCCTACTGCACTGGTATCCATAGAACCACACATACTGACCCCCAACCTTGTCCTACTGCACTGGTATCCATAGACCCACACATACTGACCCCCAGCCTTGTCCTACTGCACTGGTATCCATAGACCCACACATACTGACCCCAGCCTTGTCCACTGTACTGGTATCCATATAACCACACATACTGACCTCCAGCCTTGTCCCACTGCACTGGTACCATAGAACCACACATACTGACCGCCCCAGCCTTGTCCTACTGCACTGGTACCATAGAACCACACATACTGACCCCCAGCCTTGTCCCACTGCACTGGTATCCGTAGAACCACGCATACTGACCCCCAGCCTTGTCCCACTGCACTAGTACCATTGAACCACACATACTGACCCCCAACCTTGTCCTACTGCACTGGTATCCATAGAACCACACATACTGACCCCCAACCTTGTCCTACTGCACTGGTATCCATAGACCCACACATACTGACCCCCAGCCTTGTCCCACTGCACTAGTACCATTGAACCACACATACTGACCCCCAACCTTGTCCTACTGCACTGGTATCCATAGAACCACACATACTGACCCCCAACCTTGTCCTACTGCACTGGTATCCATAGAACCACGCATACTGACCCCCAGCCTTGTCCCACAGCACTGGTATCCATAGAACCACACATACTAACCCCCAGCCTTGTCCTACTGCACTGGTACCATAGAACCACACATACTGACCCCCAGCCTTGTCCTACTGCACTGGTACCATAGAACCACACATACTGACCCCCAGCCTTGTCCCACTGCACTGGTATCCGTAGAACCACGCATACTGACCCCCAGCCTTGTCCCACTGCACTAGTACCATTGAACCACACATACTGACCCCCAACCTTGTCCTACTGCACTGGTATCCATAGAACCACACATACTGACCCCCAACCTTGTCTTACTGCACTGGTATCCATAGACCCACACATACTGACCCCCAGCCTTGTCCCACTGCACTAGTACCATTGAACCACACATACTGACCCCCAGCCTTGTCCCACTGCACTGGTACCATAGAACCACACATACTGACCTCCAGCCTTGTCCTACTGCACTGGTATCCATAGAACCACGCATACTGACCCCCAGCCTTGTCCTACTGCACTGGTACCATAGAACCACACATACTGACCTCCAGCCTTGTCCTACTGCACTGGTATCCGTAGAACCACGCATACTGACCCCCAGCCTTGTCCCACTGCACTAGTACCATTGAACCACACATACTGACCCCCAACCTTGTCCTACTGCACTGGTATCCATAGAACCACACATACTGACCCCCAACCTTGTCCTACTGCACTGGTATCCATAGACCCACACATACTGACCCCCAGCCTTGTCCCACTGCACTAGTACCATTGAACCACACATACTGACCCCCAGCCTTGTCCCACTGCACTGGTACCATAGAACCACACATACTGACCTCCAGCCTTGTCCTACTGCACTGGTATCCATAGAACCACACATACTGACCCCCAGCCTTGTCCCACTGCACTGGTATCCATAGAACCACACATACTGACCCCCAGCCTTGTCCCACTGCACTGGTATCCATAGAACCACACATACTGACCCCCAGCCTTGTCCCACTGCACTGGTATCCATAGATCCACACATACTGACCCTCCCCCCAGCCTTGTCCTACTGTACTGGTATCCATAGACCCACACATACTGACCCCCAGCCTTGTCCTACTGCACTGGTATCCATAGACCCACACATACTGACCCCAGCCTTGTCCACTGTACTGGTATCCATATAACCACACATACTGACCTCCAGCCTTGTCCCACTGCACTGGTACCATAGAACCACACATACTGACCGCCCCAGCCTTGTCCTACTGCACTGGTACCATAGAACCACACATACTGACCCCCAGCCTTGTCCCACTGCACTGGTATCCGTAGAACCACGCATACTGACCCCCAGCCTTGTCCCACTGCACTAGTACCATTGAACCACACATACTGACCCCCAACCTTGTCCTACTGCACTGGTATCCATAGAACCACACATACTGACCCCCAACCTTGTCCTACTGCACTGGTATCCATAGACCCACACATACTGACCCCCAGCCTTGTCCTACTGCACTGGTATCCATAGACCCACACATACTGACCCCAGCCTTGTCCACTGTACTGGTATCCATATAACCACACATACTGACCTCCAGCCTTGTCCCACTGCACTGGTACCATAGAACCACACATACTGACCGCCCCAGCCTTGTCCTACTGCACTGGTACCATAGAACCACACATACTGACCCCCAGCCTTGTCCCACTGCACTGGTATCCGTAGAACCACGCATACTGACCCCCAGCCTTGTCCCACTGCACTAGTACCATTGAACCACACATACTGACCCCCAACCTTGTCCTACTGCACTGGTATCCATAGAACCACACATACTGACCCCCAACCTTGTCCTACTGCACTGGTATCCATAGACCCACACATACTGACCCCCAGCCTTGTCCCACTGCACTAGTACCATTGAACCACACATACTGACCCCCAACCTTGTCCTACTGCACTGGTATCCATAGAACCACACATACTGACCCCCAACCTTGTCCTACTGCACTGGTATCCATAGAACCACGCATACTGACCCCCAGCCTTGTCCCACAGCACTGGTATCCATAGAACCACACATACTAACCCCCAGCCTTGTCCTACTGCACTGGTATCATAGAATCACACATAGTGACCCCCAGCCTTGTCCCACTGCACTGGTATCCATAGAACCACACATACTGACCCCCAGCCTTGTCCTACTGCACTGGTACCATAGAATCACACATAGTGACCCCCAGCCTTGTCCCACTGCACTGGTATCCGTAGAACCACGCATACTGACCCCCAGCCTTGTCCCACTGCACTAGTACCATTGAACCACACATACTGACCCCCAACCTTGTCCCACTGCACTGGTATCCGTAGAACCACGCATACTGACCCCCAGCCTTGTCCCACTGCACTGGTATCCGTAGAACCACGCATACTGACCCCCAGCCTTGTCCCACTGCACTAGTACCATTGAACCACACATACTGACCCCCAGCCTTGTCCTACTGCACTGGTATCCATAGAACCACACATACTGACCCCCAACCTTGTCTTACTGCACTGGTATCCATAGACCCACACATACTGACCCCCAGCCTTGTCCTACTGCACTAGTACCATTGAACCACACATACTGACCCCCAGCCTTGTCCCACTGCACTGGTACCATAGAACCACACATACTGACCTCCAGCCTTGTCCTACTGCACTGGTATCCATAGAACCACGCATACTGACCCCCAGCCTTGTCCTACTGCACTGGTACCATAGAACCACACATACTGACCTCCAGCCTTGTCCTACTGCACTGGTATCCGTAGAACCACGCATACTGACCCCCAGCCTTGTCCCACTGCACTAGTACCATTGAACCACACATACTGACCCCCAGCCTTGTCCCACTGCACTGGTATCCATAGAACCACACATACTGACCCCCAGCCTTGTCCTACTGTACTGGTACCATAGAACCACACATACTGACCCCTAGCCTTGTCCCACTGCACTGGTACCATAGAATCACACATACTGACACCCAGCCTTGTCCCACTGCACTGGTACCATAGAATCACACATACTGACACCCAGCCTTGTCCCACTGCACTAGTATCCATAGACCCACACATACTGACCCCCAGCCTTGTCCCACAGCACTGGTACCATAGACCCACACATACTGACCCCCAGCCTTGTCCCACAGCACTGGTATCATAGACCCACACATACTGACCCCCAGCCTTGTCCTACTGCACTGGTATCATAGACCCACACATACTGACCCCCAGCCTTGTCCCACTGCACTGGTACCATAGACCCACACATACTGACCCCCAGCCTTGTCCCACAGCACTGGTATCATAGACCCACACATACTGACCCCCAGCCTTGTCCCACTGCACTGGTACCATAGAACTACACATACTGACCCCCAGCCTTGTCCCACAGCACTGGTACCATAGACCCACACATACTGACCCCCAGCCTTGTCCTACTGCACTGGTACCATAGACCACACATACTGACCCCCAGCCTTGTCCTACTGTACTGGTATCATAGAACCACACATACTGACCCCCAGCCTTGTCCTACTGCACTGGTACCATAGAACCACACATACTGACCCCCAGCCTTGTCCAACTGTACTGGTATCCATAGACCCACACATACTGACCCCCAGCCTTGTCCTACTGTACTGGTATCATAGAACCACACATACTGACCCCCAGCCTTGTCCTACTGCACTGGTACCATAGAACCACACATACTGATCCCCAGCCTTGTCCCACTGCACTGGTATCCATAGATCCACACATACTGACCCCCAGCCTTGTCCCACTGCACTGGTATCCATAGAACCACACATACTGATCCCCAGCCTTGTCCCACTGCACTGGTATCCATAGATCCACACATATTGACCCCCAGCCTTGTCCTACTGTACTGGTACCATAGATCTACACATACTGACCTCCAGCCTTGTCCTACTGCACTGGTACCATAGAACCACACATACTGACCCTCAACCTTGTCCTACTGCACTGGTACCATAGATCCACACATATTGACCCCCAGCCTTGTCCTACTGTACTGGTACCATAGATCTACACATACTGACCTCCAGCCTTGTCCTACTGCACTGGTACCATAGAACCACACATACTGACCCTCAACCTTGTCCTACTGCACTGGTATCCATAGAAACACACATACTGACCCCCAGCCTTGTCCCACAGCACTGATATCCATAGAACCACACATACTGACCTCCAGCCTTGTCCCACTGTACTGGTATCCATAGAACCACACATACTGACCCCCAGCCTTGTCCCACTGTACTGGTATCCATAGAACCACACATACTGACCCCCAGCCTTGTCCTACTGCACTGATATCCATAGAAACACACATACTGACCTCCAGCCTTGTCCTACTGCACTGGTATCCATAGAACCACACATACTGACCCCCAGCCATAGGCGTGCGCACGGGGTGTGCCGGGTGTGCCCAGGCACACCCTAATCGGCCCCGTGCGCACCGGCCAAGGAAGCTGGAATTTTTTTTTTTTTTAATATATCTGCCGTGAGGGAGCACTGATTTACACAACCAAGAGCTCCCTCGCGGCGTCTATGTGACCCTGATCCAGGCTCTGTAGTAATACAGAGCGCTGGGAGATGACATCATCTCCCAGCGCTCTGCATTACTGAGAGCAGCGCACGGGAGCTTCAGCTTTGTGCCGAAGGAGGCACAGAGCTCCCTTATGACACGCCGCTAGACCACCAGGGACTGAAGGTAAGGGATGAAGGGGCAATTTGGAGAAGAATGGGGCATTGTGGAGATGAAGGGGCATTATGGAAGGAGGCAATGTGAAGATGATGGGGGCAAGTTGGAGCTGAAGGGGCAATGTGAGGGCAAGTTGGAGCTGATGGGGGCAACTTGGAGCTGAGGGCAAGTTAGAGCTGATGGGGCAATGTTAGGGCAAGTTGGAGCTGATGGGGGCAATGTGAGGGCAAGTTGGAGCTGATGGGGCAAGTTGGAGATGAAGGCAAGTTAGAGCTGATGGGGGCAATGTTGGGGCAAGTTGGAGCTGATGGGGGCAATGTTAGGGCAAGTTGGAGCTGATGGGGGCAATGTGAGGGCAAGTTGGAGCTGATGTGGGCAAGTTGGAGTTGAGGGCAAGTTAGAGCTGATGGGGGCAATGTTGGGGCAAGTTGGAGCTGATGGGGGCAAGTTGGAGCTGAGGGCAAGTTGGAGCTGATGGGGGCAATGTGAGGGCAAGTTAGAGCTGATGGGGGCAATGTTGGGGCAAGTTGGAGCTGATGGGGGCAATGTTGGGGCAAGTTGGAGCTGATGGGGGCAATGTTAGGGCAAGTTGGAGCTGATGGGGACAAGTTGGAGTTGAGGGCAAGTTAGAGCTGATGGGGGCAATGTTGGGGCAAGTTGGAGCTGATGGGGGCAAGTTGGAGCTGAGGGCAAGTTGGAGCTGATGGGGGCAATGTTAGGGCAAGTTGGAGCTGATGGGGGCAATGTGAGGGCAAGTTGGAGCTGATGGGGGCAAGCTGGAGATGAAGGCAAGTTAGAGCTGATGGGGGCAATGTTGGGGCAAGTTGGAGCTGATGGGGGCAAGTTGGAGCTGAGGGCAAGTTGGAGCTTATGGGGGCAATGTGAGGGCAAGTTGGAGCTGATGGGGGCAAGCTGGAGATGAAGGCAAGTTAGAGCTGATGGGGGCAATGTTGGGGCAAGTTGGAGCTGATGGGGGCAAGTTGGAGCTGAGGGCAAGTTGGAGCTGATGGGGGCAATGTTAGGGCATGTTGGAGCTGATGGGGGCAATGTGAGGGCAAGTTGGAGCTGATGGGGGCAAGTTGAAGTTGAGGGCAAGTTAGAGCTGATGGGGGTAATGTTAGGGCAAGTTGGAGCTGATGGGGCAAGTCGGAGCTGAGGGCAATGTGGAGATTATGGGGGCAATGTTAGGGCAAGTTGGAGCTGATGGGGGCAAGTTGGAGCTAATGGGGGCAATGTGAGGGCAATACGGATTTGATGGGGGATAAGTTGGAGCTGATAGGGGCAATATGGAGCAGATGGGGGGCAATCATTTATTTAGCGCACACAAACACACACACACATATATATATATATATATATATATATATACATACACGTGCGTTCGCGTATGTAATACATATACACACATATATATATATATATATATATATATATATGTGTGTGTGTATATATATATATGTATGTGTATATTTATTACATACGCGAACGCAAGTATGTGTTTGTGCTTTTGGGTGCACACCCTAATCCAATTGGCTGCGCACGCCTATGCCCCCAGCCTTGTCCTCCTGCACTGGTACCATAGAACCACACATACTGACCCCCAGACTTGTCCCAGAGCCACACATACTGACCCCCAGCCTTGTCCCACTGCACTGGTATCTAAAGAACCACACATACTGACCCCCAGTCTTGTCCTACTGTACTGATCCCTGGTCTTGTATCACAATAGCCATAGACCCACATATGCTGACCCCCAGTCTTTTACCAAAATAGCCACAGAACCACTCACACTGACCACCAGCCTTGTCCCATTGGGATAGGAGAAAAGTTGGAATGTTATAGGTTTCTATGGAAGCCAATTTCCACTGAAAAATTGGAAATTGCTGATTTCCAGTGAAAATTCCAGTTGGACGAGAAACAGGACTTTTCTCCCATCCCTGGTAATAACCAGAGAGATTTGCCATTGATCTGCGGTGAGCAGCGGCTCAGTCTGTCTGATCGGCTGATCTACCTGCCTGTTACACAGTCTGTACAACACTACACTATTTTACTGGTTCTGCAGCAGATTTAGAGACAAATAAAACCATTATTTCCCACTGCTCTTTCCTTTTCATGGTTTTGTGCAGCTGCTGAATGACAGGTCTGGAGAGCAGTGGATTGTCCCAAACCCAGAGCTTTTCACTCCCCTGTCTCCAGTGAGGCTGCGGCTGGGCGCGTTTTATCCATTGTCTGTGGGATTTCTGTGAGATAATAAAAATCCCAAACAGAAAGGTTCATCTTTCTACTGCACCGCTCCACCTCTGACTCAGCAGGAATGCGACTGATCCCGCAGACTGGATGGGTCATTTGTATTTCTGAAATATAATCTATATAGAGAGATATTCTCATAGATCAGTTATTATCCGTATGGGAGGGGATGTGCACATTAACCCGCTCAGTGCCGCAGGGGTGTGCAAGATTAACTGCGGATTCTAGCCACAGTGTTAACCCTTTAAGGACCACATTGGTGGGCAACGCATTGTGCAGCGATATGCACACCCATCTGATCGGGTTCATCTCTACTTAATTTTAACCCTTTGAGTGACAGAGTAGTATGCAGCACATTGCTTTGCAATAGGTTGTGTACCCCTCTGGCACTCAAAGGGTTAAGTAGAGGCATGTTTTAAAGGAGTAGCATAACCTTCTTATGACAAGTTATATATATATATATATATATATATATATATATATATATATATATATATATATATATATATATATATATATGCTTTTCTAGCCAAGTAACAGAGGGATAGTGCTTCTGTTGAAAGAGGTTTTATTCAAAAGTCATTATAAAGCAAATTTGCACTTTATTTGGCCATGTGGTGCTGTTGCGATCTCTGGAAAGATAACTATTTGAATACCAGAGTAGTACACAACACATTTGCAATGCATTGTTTACCCCTCTGGCACTCAAAGGGTTAAACATCTCCGGGTAATTCAAACCAATAAAAGCTGCAGTCAGAAATAAGTACTCAGAGTGGGGAATCTGTAGGGAATCTGTACTAGTACTCAGTGGGGGAATCTGTACTAGTACTCAGTGGGGGAATCTGTACTAGTACTCAGTGGGGGAATCTGTACTAGTACTCAGTGGGGGGGAATCTGTACTAGTACTCAGTGGGGGGGAATCTGTACTAGTACTCAGTGGGGGGGAATCTGTACTAGTACTCAGTGGGGGAATCTGTACTAGTACTTAGTGGGGGATCTGTACTAGTACTCAGTGGGGGGGAATCTGTACTAGTACTCAGTGAGGGGGGAATCTGTGCTAGTACTCAGCGGGGGGAATCTGTACTAGTACTCAGCGGGGGCAATCTGTACTAGTACTCAGCGGGGGCAATCTGTACTAGTACTCAGTGGGGGCAATCTGTACTAGTACTCAGTGGGGGAATCTGTACTTGTACTCAGTGGGGGAATCTGTACTAGAATTCAGTGGGGAATCTGTATTAGTACTCAGCGGGGGGGAATCTGTGCTAGTACTCAGTGAGGGGGGAATCTGTGCTAGTACTCAGTGGGGAATCTGTACTAGTACTCAGCGGGGGCAATCTGTACTAGTACTCAGCGGGGGCAATCTGTACTAGTACTCAGCGGGGGCAATCTGTACTAGTACTCAGCGGGGGCAATCTGTACTAGTATTCAGTAGGGGAATCTGTACTTGTACTCAGCGGGGGAATCTGTACTAGTACTCAGCGGGGGAATCTGTACTAGTACTCAGCGGGGGAATCTGTACTAGTACTCAGCGGGGGAATCTGTGCTAGTACTCAGCGGGGGAATCTGTGCTAGTACTCAGCGGGGGAATCTGTGCTAGTACTCAGCGGGGGAATCTGTGCTAGTACTCAGCGGGGGAATCTGTGCTAGTACTCAGCGGGGGGAACCTGTGCTAGTACTCAGTGGGGGAATGTGTGCTAGTACTCAGCGGGGGGGAATCTGTGCTAGTACTCAGTGAGGGGGGAATCTGTGCTAGTACTCAGTGAGGGGGGAATCTGTGCTAGTACTCAGTGGGGAATCTGTACTAGTACTCAGCGGGGGGAATCTGTACTACTACTCAGCGGGGGGAATCTGTACTACTACTCAGCGGGGGGAATCTGTACTACTACTCAGCGGGGGGAATCTGCACTAGTACTCAGCGGGGGCAATCTGCACTAGTACTCAGCGGGGGCAATCTGCACTAGTACTCAGCGGGGGGAATCTGTACTAGTATTCAGTAGGGGAATCTGTACTAGTATTCAGTAGGGGAATCTGTACTTGTACTCAGTGGGGGAATCTGTACTAGTACTCAGCGGGGGAATCTGTACTAGTACTCAGTGGGGGGAATCTGTGCTAGTACTCAGTGGGGAATCTGTACTAGTACTCAGTGGGGGAATCTGTACTAGTACTCAGTGGGGGAATCTGTACTAGTACTCAGCGGGGGGAATCTGTACTAATACTCAGTGGAGGGAATCTGTGCTAGTACTCAGTGGGGAATCTGTGCTAGTACTCAGTGGGGGATCTGTGCTAGTACTCAGTGGGGGATCTGTGCTAGTACTCAGCGGGGGGAATCTGTACTAGTACTCAGTGGGGGAATCTGTGCTAGTACTCAGTGGGGAATGTGTGCTAGTACTCAGTGGGGAATGTGTGCTAGTACTCAGCGGAGGAATCTGTGCTAGTACTCAGCGGAGGAATCTGTGCTAGTACTCAGCGGAGGAATCTGTGCTAGTACTCAGCGGAGGAATCTGTGCTAGTACTCAGCGGAGGAATCTGTGCTAGTACTCAGCGGAGGAATCTGTGCTAGTACTCAGCGGAGGAATCTGTGCTAGTACTCAGCGGAGGAATCTGTGCTAGTACTCAGCGGGGGGAACCTGTGCTAGTACTCAGTGGGGGAATGTGTGCTAGTACACAGCGGGGGCAATCTGTACTAGTACTCAGCGGAGGGAATCTGTACTAGTACTCAGTGGGGGAATCTGTACTAGTACTCAGTGGGGGAATCTGTACTAGTACTCAGCGGGGGGAATCTGTACTAGTACTCAGCGGGGAATCTGTACTAGTACTTATCGGGGGGTTCTGTACTAGTACTCAGTGGGGGGGGATCTGTGCTAGTACTCAGTGAGGGGGGAATCTGTGCTAGTACTCAGTGGGGAATCTGTACTAGTACTCAGCGGGGGCAATCTGTACTAGTACTCAGTGGGGGGAATCTGTACTAGTACTCAGTGGGGGGAATCTGTGCTAGTACTCATCGGGTGGAATCTGTGCTAGTACTCATCGGGGGGAATCTGTGGTAGTACTCAGTGGGGGGAATCTGTGGTAGTACTCAGTGGGGAATCTGTACTAGTACTCAGTGGGGGAATCTGTACTAGTACTCAGCGGGGGGAATCTGTACTAATACTCAGTGGAGGGAATCTGTACTAATACTCAGTGGAGGGAATCTGTACTAGTACTCAGTGGGGGATCTGTGCTAGTACTCAGCGGGGGGAATCTGTGGTAGTACTCAGTGGGGAATCTGTACTAGTACTCAGTGGGGGAATCTGTACTAGTACTCAGTGGGGGAATCTGTACTAGTACTCAGCGGGGGGAATCTGTACTAATACTCAGTGGAGGGAATCTGTGCTAGTACTCAGTGGGGAATCTGTACTAGTACTCAGTGGGGGATCTGTGCTAGTACTCAGCGGGGGGAATCTGTACTAGTACTCAGTGGGGGATCTGTGCTAGTACTCAGCGGGGGGAATCTGTACTAGTACTCAGCGGGGGGAATCTGTACTAGTACTCAGCGGGGGGAATCTGTACTAGTACTCAGCGGGGGGAATCTGTACTAGTACTCAGCGGGGGGAATCTGTACTAGTACTCAGCGGGGGGAATCTGTACTAGTACTCAGCGGGGGGAATCTGTGCTAGTACTCAGCAGGGGAATCTGTGCTAGTACTCAGCGGGGGAATCTGTGCTAGTACTCAGTGGGGGAATGTGTGCTAGTACTCAGCGGGGGGAATCTGTACTAGTACTCAGCGGGGGGAATCTGTAATAGTACTCAGTGGGGGGAATATGTGCTAGTACTCAGTGGGGAATCTGTGCTAGTACTCAGCGGGGGGATCTGTACTAGTACTCAGCGGGGGGATCTGTACAAATACTCAGTGGGGGATCTGTGCTAGTACTCAGCGGCGGGAATCTGTACTAGTACTCGGCTGGGGAATCTGTACTAGTACTCGGCTGGGGAATCTGTACTAGTACTCGGCTGGGGAATCTGTACTAGTACTCGGCTGGGGAATCTGTACTAGTACTCCGTGGGGAATCTGTACTAGTACTCCGTGGGGAATCTGTACTAGTACTCCGTGGGGAATCTGTGCTAGTACTCAGTGGGGGAATCTGTACTAGTACTCAGCGGGGGGAATCTGTACTAGTACTCAGCGGGGGGAATCTGTACTAGTACTCAGCGGGGGGAATCTGTGCTAGTACTCAGTGGGGGAATCTGTACTAGTACTCAGTGGGGGGAATCTGTACTAGTACTCAGCGGGGGGAATCTGTACTAGTACTCAGCGGGGGAATCTGTACTAGTACTCAGTGGCGGCTCAGTCTTCCTCATAGAAAACCAGTATCCGCGAATCTGCCATCAGTTGGTGTCTATGTGGAGGACAGAGATCGCCCGTGAGAGTAAGGACCAGATTTCACCCAGAAATGCAGATATCAGTGACCTACACAGCAAACCGGGAGTAAGGGAGTTTTAGTCACCCTGTACTGCCCCTTTAATTAGCAGAGGGGTGTGCAATGCGTTGCTTCATACAAGGCAATAAATGGGCATGTGTATTTCACAGAGGGGCAAAGGGGATTCATATGGGGCAGTATACAGTCAGTAAGGGACATGTGTATTTCAATGCAAGTGCCTTACAGCTATGGGTACAGAGAGGGGCAAAGGGGATTCATATGGGGCAGTATACAGTCAGTAAGGGACGTGTATTTCACTGGCAGTGCATTACAGCTATGGGAAAAGAGGGGCAAACAGGATTCATATGGGGCAGTATACAGTCAGTAAGGGACATGTGTATTTCACTGGCAGTGCATTACAGCTATGGGAAAAGAGGGGCAAAGGGGATTCATATGGGGCAGTATACAGTCAGTAAGGGACATGGGTATATCACTGGAAGATCTCCCATGAGCACTGAGTAAAGTAATGACATCATCGCGATGTGCAGATCCCTTTGATCTGAACGCGTTCCATCACGGTAAAGGACAGTTATAGGCCCAGATAACCCTGTTCATTTAAATGGGTCTTTCATTAACGCTCTAATGACCAGAGGGTGCACAGCACATTGGGAAGGCACGCAGAGTACCATCCTCCGGTCTAACATGGTAAAATTACCATGCGCAGTGGGAGGAGATTTTGTGCTGTCGCCTGTCATGGCCACCTCCACGGACCCGTCATCCACAGATGACTGAAGATGTGAAACCATATGCACAACAGGGAGCATTAAAGGGTTAATGCAACAGCCTCACAGAGGAGAAATAAAAGCATAGACTAAAATGGAGCAATTAACCAATTCGATGCCACAGATGTTTCCAATGCACTGCTTACCAATGCGCTGCAGACCTTCCCAGCGTCCAACAGGTTAAATGTCACATTATATAAACATGGCACAGACCTGACAAATCTAATGTCCAGTCTTGTTATACACGATACAGATCTAGGGTCCAGTCCTGTTATATACTACACAGATCTAGGGTCCAGTCCTGTTATACACGATACAGATCTAGGGTCCAGTCCTGTTATATACTATACAGACTGACAGATCTAGGGTCCAGTCCTGTTATATACTATACAGACTGACAGATCTAGGGTCCAGTCCTGTTATATACTATACAGACTGACAGATCTAGGGTCCAGTCCTGTTATACACAATACAGACTGACAGATCTAGGGTCCAGTCCTGTTATACACGATACAGACTGACAGATCTAGGGTCCAGTCCTGTTATACACAATACAGACTGACAGATCTAGGGTCCAGTCCTGTTATACACAATACAGACTGACAGATCTAGGGTCCAGTCCTGTTATACACGATACAGACTGACAGATCTAGGGTCCAGTCCTGTTATACACAATACAGACTGACAGATCTAGGGTCCAGTCCTGTTATACACAATACAGACTGACAGATCTAGGGTCCAGTCCTGTTATACACAATACAGACTGACAGATCTAGGGTCCAGTCCTGTTATACACGATACAGACTGACAGATCTAATGTCCAGTCCTGTTATACACGATACAGACCTGACAGATCTATGGTCAAGTCCTGTTATACACGATACAGACTGACAGATCTAGTGTCCAGTCCTGTTTTACACAATACAGACTGACAGATCTAGGGTCCAGTCCTGTTATACATGATACAGACAGATCTAGGACCCAGTCCTGTTATACACAATACAGACTGACAGATCTAGGGTCCAGTCCTGTTATACACTATACAGACTGACAGGTCTAGAACCCAGTCCTGTTATACACTATACAGACTGACAGGTCTAGGACCCAGTCCTGTTATACATGATACAGACTGACAGGTCTAGGACCCAGTCCTGTTATACACGATACAGACTGACAGGTCTAGGACCCAGTCCTGTTATACATGATACAGACTGACAGATCTAGGGCCCAGTCCTGTTATACACTATACAGACTGACAGATCTAGGGTCCAGTCCTGTTATATACTATACAGACTGACAGATCTAGGGTCCAGTCCTGTTATACACAATACAGACTGACAGATCTAGGGTCCGGTCCTGTTATACACTATACAGACTGACAGATCTAGGGTCCAGTCCTGTTATACACTATACAGACTGACAGATCTAGGGTCCAGTCCTGTTATATACTATACAGACTGACAGATCTAGGGTCCAGTCCTGTTATACACAATACAGACTGACAGATCTAGGGTCCGGTCCTGTTATACACGATACAGACTGACAGATCTAGGGTCCAGTCCTGTTATATACTATACAGACTGACAGATCTAGGGTCCAGTCCTGTTATACACTATACAGACTGACAGATCTAGAGTCCAGTCCTGTTATACACGATACAGACTGACAGATCTAGGGTCCGGTCCTGTTATACACAATACAGACTGACAGATCTAGGGTCCGGTCCTGTTATACACAATACAGACTGACAGATCTAGGGTCCGGTCCTGTTATACACGATACAGACTGACAGATCTAGGGTCCAGTCCTGTTATACACGATACAGACTGACAGATCTAGGGTCCAGTCCTGTTATACACGATACAGACTGACAGATCTAGGGTCCAGTCCTGTTATACACGATACAGACTGACAGATCTAGGGTCCAGTCCTGTTATACACGATACAGACTGACAGATCTAGGGTCCAGTCCTGTTATACACTATACAGACTGACAGATCTAGGGTCCGGTCCTGTTATACACTATACAGACTGGCAGATCTAGGGTCCAGTCCTGTTATACACAATGCAGACTGACAGATCTAGAGTCCAGTCCTGTTATACACGATACAGACTGACAGATCTATGGTCCAGTCCTGTTATACACTATACAGACTGACAGATCTAGGGTCCAGTCCTGTTATATACTATACAGACTGACAGATCTAGGGTCCGGTCCTGTTATACACTATACAGACTGACAGATCTAGGGTCCAGTCCTGTTATACACGATACAGACTGACAGATCTAGGACCCGGTCCTGTTATACACGATACAGACTGACAGATCTAGGGTCCGGTCCTGTTATACACTATACAGACTGGCAGATCTAGGGTCCAGTCCTGTTATACACAATGCAGACTGACAGGTCTAGGGCCCAGTCCTGTTATATACTATACAGACTGACAGATCTAGAGTCCAGTCCTGTTATACACGATACAGACTGACAGATCTATGGTCCAGTCCTGTTATACACTATACAGACTGACAGATCTAGGGTCCAGTCCTGTTATACACGATACAGACTGACAGATCTATGGTCCAGTCCTGTTATACACGATACAGACTGACAGATCTAGGGTCCAGTCCTGTTATACACGATACAGACTGGCAGATCTAGGGTCCAGTCCTGTTATACACAATGCAGACTGACAGGTCTAGGGCCCAGTCCTGTTATATACTATACAGACTGACAGATCTAGAGTCCAGTCCTGTTATACACGATACAGACTGACAGATCTATGGTCCAGTCCTGTTATACACTATACAGACCTGACAGATCTAGGGTCCAGTCCTGTTATACACTATACAGACTGACAGATCTAGGGTCCGGTCCTGTTATACACGATACAGACTGACAGATCTAGGGTCCAGTCCTGTTATACACGATACAGACTGACAGATCTAGGGTCCGGTCCTGTTATACACTATACAGACTGACAGATCTAGGGTCCAGTCCTGTTATACACGATACAGACTGACAGATCTAGGACCCAGTCCTGTTATACACTATACAGACTGACAGATCTAGGGTCCAGTCCTGTTATACACTATACAGACTGACAGATCTAGGACCCGGTCCTGTTATACACGATACAGACTGACAGATCTAGGGTCCAGTCCTGTTATACACTATACAGACTGACAGATCTAGGGTCCAGTCCTGTTATACACTATACAAACTGACAGATCTAGGACCCGGTCCTGTTATACACGATACAGACTGACAGATCTAGGGTCCAGTCCTGTTATACACTATACAGACTGACAGATCTAGGGTCCAGTCCTGTTATACACTATACAGACTGACAGATCTAGGGTCCAGTCCTGTTATACACTATACAGACTGGCAGATCTAGGGTCCAGTCCTGTTATACACAATACAGACTGACAGATCTAGGATCCGGTCCTGTTATACACTATACAGACTGACAGATCTAGGGTCCGGTCCTGTTATACACTATACAGACTGACAGATCTAGGGTCCAGTCCTGTTATACACGATACAGACTGACAGATCTAGGGTCCAGTCCTGTTATACACAATACAGACTGACAGATCTAGGACCCGGTCCTGTTATACACTATACAGACTGACAGATCTAGGGTCCAGTCCTGTTATACACAATACAGACTGACAGATCTAGGACCCAGTCCTGTTATACACAATACAGACTGACAGATCTAGGGTCCAGTCCTGTTATACACTATACAGACTGACAGATCTAGGGTCCAGTCCTGTTATACACTATACAAACTGACAGATCTAGGACCCGGTCCTGTTATACACGATACAGACTGACAGATCTAGGGTCCAGTCCTGTTATACACGATACAGACTGACAGATCTAGGACCCAGTCCTGTTATATACTATACAGACTGACAGATCTAGAGTCCAGTCCTGTTATACACCGTACAGACTGACAGATCTAGGGTCCGGTCCTGTTATATACTATACAGACTGACAGATCTAGGGTCCAGTCCTGTTATACACGATACAGATCTAGGGTCCAGTCCTGTTATACACTATACAGACTGACAGATCTAGGGTCCAGTCCTGTTATACACAATACAGACTGACAGATCTAGGGTCCAGTCCTGTTATACACAATACAGACTGACAGATCTAGGGTTCAGTCCTGTTATACACTATACAAACTGACAGATCTAGGGTCCAGTCCTGTTATACACAATACAGACTTACAGATCTAGGGTCCAGTCCTGTTATACACAATACAGACTGACAGATCTAGGGTCCGGTCCTGTTATACACTATACAGACTGACAGATCTAGGGTCCAGTCCTGTTATACACGATACAGACTGACAGATCTAGGGTCCGGTCCTGTTATACACGATACAGACTGACAGATCTAGGGTCCAGTCCTGTTATACACTATACAGACTGATAGATCTAGGGTTCAGTCCTGTTATACACAATACAGACTGACAGATCTAGAGTCCAGTCCTGTTATACACTATACAGACTGACAGATCTAGGGTCCAGTCCTGTTATACACTATACAGACTGACAGATCTATGGTCCAGTCCTGTTATACACTATACAGACTGACAGATCTAGGGTCCAGTCCTGTTATACACAATACAGACTGACAGATCTAGGGTCCAGTCCTGTTATACACAATACAGACTGACAGATCTAGGGTCCAGTCCTGTTATACACTATACAGACTGACAGATCTATGGTCCAGTCCTGTTATACACTATACAGACTGACAGATCTAGGGTCCAGTCCTGTTATACACTATACAGACTGACAGATCTAGGGTCCAGTCCTGTTATACACAATACAGACTGACAGATCTAGGGTCCAGTCCTGTTATACACGATACAGACTGATAGATCTAGGGTCCAGTCCTGTTATACACTATACAGACTGACAGATCTAGGGTCCAGTCCTGTTATACACTATACAGACTGACAGATCTATGGTCCAGTCCTGTTATACACTATACAGACTGACAGATCTAGGGTCCAGTCCTGTTATACACAATACAGACTGACAGATCTAGGACCCAGTCCTGTTATACACTATACAGACTGACAGATCTAGGGTCCGGTCCTGTTATACACTATACAGACTGACAGATCTAGGGTCCAGTCCTGTTATACACTATACAGACTGACAGATCTAGGGTCCAGTCCTGTTATACACGATACAGACTGACAGATCTAGGGTCCAGTCCTGTTATACACGATACAGACTGACAGATCTAGGGTCCAGTCCTGTTATACACAATACAGACTGACAGATCTAGGGTCCAGTCCTGTTATACACTATACAGACTGACAGATCTAGGGTCCAGTCCTGTTATACACTATACAGACTGACAGATCTAGGGTCCGGTCCTGTTATACACGATACAGACTGACAGATCTAATGTCCAGTCCTGTTATACACTATACAGACTGACAGATCTAGGGTCCGGTCCTGTTATACACTATACAGACTGACAGATCTAGGGTCCAGTCCTGTTATACACAATACAGACTGACAGATCTAGGGTCCAGTCCTGTTATACACTATACAGACTGACAGATCTAGGGTCCAGTCCTGTTATACACTATACAGACTGACAGATCTAGGGTCCGGTCCTGTTATACACGATACAGACTGACAGATCTAATGTCCAGTCCTGTTATACACTATACAGACTGACAGATCTAGGACCCAGTCCTGTTATACACTATACAGACTGACAGATCTAGGGTCCGGTCCTGTTATACACTATACAGACTGACAGATCTAGGGTCCAGTCCTGTTATACACAATACAGACTGACAGATCTAGGGTTCAGTCCTGTTATACACAATACAGACTGACAGATCTAGGGTCCAGTCCTGTTATATACTATACAGACTGACAGATCTAGGGC
Organism: Rhinophrynus dorsalis; assembly: GCA_037306005.1. Lineage (NCBI taxonomy): Eukaryota > Metazoa > Chordata > Amphibia > Anura > Rhinophrynidae > Rhinophrynus > Rhinophrynus dorsalis. The sequence continues at coordinate 512,727,024 of CM074722.1, read as the reverse complement.
CCAGTCCTGTTATACACTATACAGACTGATAGATCTAGGGTCCGGTCCTGTTATACACGATACAGACTGACAGATCTAGGGTCCGGTCCTGTTATACACGATACAGACTGACAGATCTAGGGTCCAGTCCTGTTATACACAATACAGACTGACAGATCTAGGGTTCAGTCCTGTTATACACGATACAGACTGACAGATCTAGGGTCCAGTCCTGTTATACACTATACAGACTGACAGATCTAGGGTCCAGTCCTGTTATACACGATACAGACTGACAGATCTAGGGTCCAGTCCTGTTATACACGATACAGACTGACAGATCTAGGGTCCAGTCCTGTTATACACTATACAGACTGACAGATCTAGGGTTCAGTCCTGTTATACACTATACAAACTGACAGATCTAGGGTCCAGTCCTGTTATACACGATACAGACTGATAGATCTAGGGTCCAGTCCTGTTATACACAATACAGACTTACAGATCTAGGGTCCAGTCCTGTTATACACTATACAAACTGACAGATCTAGGGTCCAGTCCTGTTATACACAATACAGACTTACAGATCTAGGGTCCAGTCCTGTTATACACTATACAGACTGACAGATCTAGGGTCCAGTCCTGTTATACACAATACAGACTTACAGATCTAGGGTCCAGTCCTGTTATACACTATACAAACTGACAGATCTAGGGTCCAGTCCTGTTATACACAATACAGACTTACAGATCTAGGGTCCAGTCCTGTTATACACTATACAGACTGACAGATCTAGGGTCCAGTCCTGTTATACACGTTACAGACTGACAGATCTAGGGTCCAGTCCTGTTATACACAATACAGACTGACAGATCTAGGGTCCAGTCCTGTTATACACGATACAGACTGACAGATCTAGGGTCCAGTCCTGTTATACACAATACAGACTGACAGATCTAGGGTCCAGTCCTGTTATACACTATACAGACTGACAGATCTAGGGTCCAGTCCTGTTATACACAATACAGACTGACAGATCTAGGGTCCAGTCCTGTTATACACTATACAGACTGACAGATCTATGGTCCAGTCCTGTTATACACTATACAGACTGACAGATCTAGGGTCCAGTCCTGTTATACACTATACAGACTGACAGATCTAGGGTCCAGTCCTGTTATACACAATACAGACTGACAGATCTAGGGTCCAGTCCTGTTATACACTATACAGACTGACAGATCTAGGGTCCAGTCCTGTTATATACTATACAGACTGACAGATCTAGGGTCCGGTCCTGTTATACACAATACAGACTGACAGATCTAGGGTCCAGTCCTGTTATACACGATACAGACTGACAGATCTAGGGTCCAGTCCTGTTATACACAATACAGACTGACAGATCTAGGGTCCAGTCCTGTTATACACTATACAGACTGACAGATCTAGGGTCCAGTCCTGTTATACACAATACAGACTGACAGATCTAGGGTCCAGTCCTGTTATACACGATACAGACTGACAGATCTAGGGTCCAGTCCTGTTATACACAATACAGACTGACAGATCTAGGGTCCAGTCCTGTTATACACTATACAGACTGACAGATCTAGGGTCCAGTCCTGTTATACACAATACAGACTGACAGATCTAGGGTCCAGTCCTGTTATACACTATACAGACTGACAGATCTATGGTCCAGTCCTGTTATACACTATACAGACTGACAGATCTAGGGTCCAGTCCTGTTATACACTATACAGACTGACAGATCTAGGGTCCAGTCCTGTTATACACAATACAGACTGACAGATCTAGGGTCCAGTCTTGTTATACACTATACAGACTGACAGATCTAGGGTCCAGTCCTGTTATACACTATACAGACTGACAGATCTAGGGTCCAGTCCTGTTATACACTATACAAACTGACAGATCTAGGGTCCGGTCCTGTTATACACAATACAGACTGACAGATCTAGGGTCCGGTCCTGTTATACACAATACAGACTGACAGATCTAGGGTCCAGTCCTGTTATACACAATACAGACTGACAGATCTAGGGTCCAGTCCTGTTATACACTATACAGACTGACAGATCTAGGGTCCAGTCCTGTTATACACAATACAGACTGACAGATCTAGGGTCCGGTCCTGTTATACACTATACAGACTGACAGATCTAGGGTCCGGTCCTGTTATACACTATACAGACTGACAGATCTAGGGTCCAGTCCTGTTATACACTATACAGACTGACAGATCTAGGGTCCAGTCCTGTTATACACTATACAGACTGACAGATCTAGGGTCCAGTCCTGTTATACACTATACAAACTGACAGATCTAGGGTCCAGTCCTGTTATACACTATACAGACTGACAGATCTAGGGTCCAGTCCTGTTATACACAATACAGACTGACAGATCTAGGGTCCAGTCCTGTTATACACTATACAGACTGACAGATCTAGGGTCCAGTCCTGTTATATACTATACAGACTGACAGATCTAGGGTCCAGTCCTGTTATACACGATACAGACTGACAGATCTAGGGTCCAGTCCTGTTATACACAATACAGACTGACAGATCTAGGGTCCAGTCCTGTTATACACGATACAGACTGACAGATCTAGGGTCCAGTCCTGTTATACACAATACAAACTGACAGATCTAGGGTTCAGTCCTGTTATACACTATACAGACTGACAGATCTATGGTCCAGTCCTGTTATATACTATACAGACTGACAGATCTAGGGTCCAGTCCTGTTATACACTATACAGACTGACAGATCTAGGGTCCGGTCCTGTTATACACTATACAGACTGACAGATCTAGGGTCCAGTCCTGTTATACACGATACAGACTGACAGATCTAGGGTCCAGTCCTGTTATACACAATACAAACTGACAGATCTAGGGTCCAGTCCTGTTATACACGATACAGACTGACAGATCTAGAGTCCAGTCCTGTTATATACTATACAGACTGACAGATCTAGGGTCCAGTCCTGTTATACACGATACAGACTGACAGATCTAGGGTCCAGTCCTGTTATACACAATACAAACTGACAGATCTAGGGTTCAGTCCTGTTATACACTATACAGACTGACAGATCTAGGGTCCAGTCCTGTTATACACTATACAGACTGACAGATCTAGGGTCCAGTCCTGTTATACACAATGCAGACTGACAGATCTATGGTCCAGTCCTGTTATATACTATACAGACTGACAGATCTAGGGTCCAGTCCTGTTATACACAATGCAGACTGACAGATCTAGGGTCCAGTCCTGTTATACACGATACAGACTGACAGATCTATGGTCCAGTCCTGTTATATACTATACAGACTGACAGATCTAGGGTCCAGTCCTGTTATACACAATGCAGACTGACAGATCTAGGGTCCAGTCCTGTTATATACTATACAGACTGACAGATCTAGTGTCCAGTCCTGTTATACACTATACAGACTGACAGATCTAGGGTCCGGTCCTGTTATACACTATACAGACTGACAGATCTAGGGTCCAGTCCTGTTATACACTATACAGACTGACAGATCTAGGGTCCAGTCCTGTTATACACGATACAGACTGGCAGATCTAGGGTCCAGTCCTGTTATACACTATACAAACTGACAGATCTAGGGTCCAGTCCTGTTATACACAATACAGACTGACAGATCTGGGGTCCAGTCCTGTTATACACGATACAGACCTGACAGATCTATGGTCAAGTCCTGTTATACACAATACAGACTGACAGATGTAGGGACCGGTCCTGTTATACACCGTACAGACTGACAGATCTAGGGTCCAGTCCTGTTATATACTATACAGACTGACAGATCTAGGGTCCAGTCCTGTTATACACGATACAAACTGACAGATCTAGGGTCCAGTCCTGTTATACACTATACAGACTGACAGATCTAGGGTCCAGTCCTGTTATACACAATACAGACTGACAGATCTGGGGTCCAGTCCTGTTATACACGATACAGACTGACAGATCTAGGGTCCAGTCCTGTTATACACTATACAGACTGACAGATCTAATGTCCAGTCCTGTTATACACGATACAGACTGACAGATCTAGGGTCCAGTCCTGTTATACACTATACAGACTGACAGATCTAATGTCCAGTCCTGTTATACACGATACAGACTGACAGATCTAGGGTCCGGTCCTGTTATACACTATACAGACTGACAGATCTAGGGTCCAGTCCTGTTATACACGATACAGACTGACAGATCTAGGGTCCAGTCCTGTTATACACTATACAGACTGACAGATCTAATGTCCAGTCCTGTTATACACTATACAGACTGACAGATCTAGGGTCCAGTCCTGTTATACACTATACAGACTGACAGATCTAGGGTCCAGTCCTGTTATACACGATACAGACTGACAGATCTAGGGTCCAGTCCTGTTATACACAATACAGACTGACAGATCTAGGGTCCAGTCCTGTTATACACTATACAGACTGACAGATCTAAGGTCCAGTCCTGTTATACACTATACAGACTGACAGATCTAGGGTCCAGTCCTGTTATACACAATACAGACTGACAGATCTAGGGTCCAGTCCTGTTATACACTATACAGACTGACAGATCTAGGGTCCAGTCCTGTTATACACAATACAGACTGACAGATCTAGGACCCAGTCCTGTTATACACGATACAGACTGACAGATCTATGGTCCAGTCCTGTTATACACTATACAGACTGACAGATCTAGGACCCAGTCCTGTTATACACTATACAGACTGACAGATCTAGGGTCCAGTCCTGTTATACACTATACAGACTGACAGATCTAGGACCCGGTCCTGTTATACACGATACAGACTGACAGATCTAGGGTCCAGTCCTGTTATACACTATACACACTGACAGATCTAGGGTCCAGTCCTGTTATAAAACACTATACAGACTGACAGATCTAGAGTCCAGTCCTGTTATACACCGTACAGACTGACAGATCTAGGGTCCAGTCCTGTTATACACGATACAGACTGACAGATCTAGGGTCCGGTCCTGTTATACACGATACAGACTGACAGATCTAGGGTCCAGTCCTGTTATACACGATACAGACTGACAGATCTAGGGTCCAGTCCTGTTATACACGATACAGACTGACAGATCTAGGGTCCAGTCCTGTTATACACTATACAGACTGACAGATCTAATGTCCAGTCCTGTTATACACTATACAGACTGACAGATCTAGGACCCAGTCCTGTTATACACAATACAGACTGACAGATCTAGGGTCCAGTCCTGTTATACACTATACAGACTGACAGATTTAGGGTCCGGTCCTGTTATACACAATACAGACTGACAGATCTAGGGTCCGGTCCTGTTATACACAATACAGACTGACAGATCTAGAGTCCAGTCCTGTTATACACTATACAGACTGACAGATCTAGAGTCCAGTCCTGTTATACACAATACAGACTGACAGATCTAGGGTCCGGTCCTGTTATACACGATACAGACTGACAGATCTAGTGTCCAGTCCTGTTATACACAATACAGACTGACAGATCTAGGGTCCAGTCCTGTTATACACGATACAGACTGACGGTACTACCCATTTATACAAGATACAGACTGACAGATCTAGGGTTCAGTCCTTTTATACAAGGTAAGGGTACATAAAAGAGATGGTAGGTATAAATAAAATCCCATTAAGCTCACGCCCTTTAATGCCCAGTCCTGCAGTGGTTTGGGATTTGGTTCTCGGCTCCAGTGACCCCCAGGCAGGCAGTGCAATGTATAGATTGGGTGTCAGCACCTCTGATAAGTCTCCTTACCTGGTTTCCTTGGGACGTGGTGTCCTCTTTCTGAAGGATTCCATGGCTGTTGTTCCTGTGGAGAGAAGAACAAGGCCGGGTTTGTTTCTCAGAGGCAATAATCTGTACCATTGCTGCTCATGCAGAACTCATTCTATGCTGGCTACAAAGGAACGCCTCTATGTCCCTTAATATAAGAATGTGTGTGTCTCAGTGTCTCTGCATGGCCGGGAAAGCTGCTGCACAGGGATTGCACTGTTAACACTTCCAGTATCTGAGACTGATAAGTGTTTCCTTCACCTGCAAATGGTTAAAGGGACCTGACCACCTAAAAACTAATGATGGTTTTGAAAGAGTTTTTAGAATTACCTCTATGTTGTATTATTCATCCTAAATTAGAAAACTAGCATTTGAGTTATAGATGATGGTAAATAAGGCCGTGCAGGCACTTCCTGCTAGAGGTCAGTGAGTGGGGGCGGGGCGGTTGATGTACGGATAAGACAGGAAGTGCCTGCGCAGCCTCATTTACCATCATCTCTAAGTCTAATTAACTCAGATGCTAGTTTTCTATACAAAAATGGTTTATACAACTTACAGGGGAGTCTGACAGATCTTATAAAATCATGATAGTTGCATTTATATGACGGGGGCCCTTTAAGCAAAGCTTTCGGATAATGTGTAGCTGAGAGTGGTGAACGGCTATGTCCCAGTAACCACCCACCCTCCAGATCCAAACGGTCACCTATTGATAGATTATATATATATATACTAGATGAACAGCCCGTTACACAGGCCACAGTGCCACTGCCACCTGGTCACGGGGCAGTCACGCGCAGTAGAGACTGCCCGCGCCGCGGCTGATACAGAGCTGGACGCTCCTTCGGAATGCCCAGCTCTGTATCAGGTGCGGGCAGTGTCTACTGCGCATGTTGCGGCATTACACACTATTTAGCAAATTATTATATAGGATATTATATAGAAACATATAGATACACACACACACACACACACACACACACACACACACATATATATTATATATAGATAGATAGATAGATACAGATACACACAAATATCTATACACTTGGAGCCAGGAATAAACACACAGAGGGTTAACAGTTGCCCACAACACCCCTTCCCTTCTTGCCCCAGTCTGTGCAAATAAAGACAGATTATCACAAGTCTAAACATTGGGGACATTGTGCTTCTCTTGTATATATTTGTCAGGGATGAGGTATTTAATGATGTCCAGGTGTTAGACTATAGCTCCCATCATCCTCAGCAGGACATCAGCCAGCTGAAGACAATGGAAACTGCTGTCCAACTGGATGATAAAAGGGGATTATCCACTCATGGTCTATTCTGAGGAATCTGTAATGGATTTTGCGTGCAAAAAGGTAAGATTACTTTATATTTATTTTTTGGGAAACCCTTTCTGGAAATCCTAAGTTTATCCATCTGTAGACTGTCCTGAACTAGTATTGGACATCATCCAGCCACGAGCCAACCTAAGTCTGTGTGCCTTGGCTTTATCTTACCCTCCTACCTGTGCCTGTTACACCTCTCTGCTTAGTGATCAGCAAATGTATGAAATAACAATAATGGAAAAAGCAAACCGGATTCTTGGTTCTTTAGAAAGAGGCGTTAGCAACAGAAAGAGAGAGTACTAATGTCACTATATAGATCACTAGTAAGATATCACCTAGAGTACAGTGTACAGTTCTACACACCATATCTCCAGGGTACAGAGAGGTACTAATGTCACTGTATAGATCACTGGTAAGATCTCACCTAGAGTACAGTGTACAGTTCTACAGACCATATGTCTAGGGTACAGAGAGGTACTAATGTCACTATATAGATCACTGGTAAGATATCACCTAGAGTACAGTGTACAGTTCTACACACCATATCTCCAGGGTACAGTGAGGTACTAATGTCACTGTATAGATCACTGGTAAGATATCACCTAGAGTACAGTGTACAGTTCTACAGACCATATCTCCAGGGTACAGAGAGGTACTAATGTCACTATATAGATCACTGGTAAGATCTCACCTAAAGTACAGTGTACAGTTCTACAGACCATATCTCCAGGGTACAGAGAGGTACTAATGTCACTATATAGATCACTGGTAGGATATCACCTAGAGTACAGTGTACAGTTCTACACACCATATCTCCAGGATACAGAGAGGTACTAATGTCACTATATAGATAACTGGTAAGATATCACCTAGAGTACAGTGTACAGTTCTACACACCATATCTCCAGGATACAGAGAGGTACTAATGTCACTATATAGATCACTGGTAAGATCTCACCTAGAGTACAGTGTACAGTTCTACACACCATATCTCCAGGGTACAGAGAGGTACTAATGTCACTATATAGATCACTGGTAAGATCTCACCTAGAGTACAGTGTACAGTTCTACAGACCATATCTCCAGGGTACAGAGAGGTACTAATGTCACTATATAGATCACTAGTAAGATATCACCTAGAGTACAGTGTACAGTTCTACACACCATATCTCCAGGGTACAGAGAGGTACTAATATCACTATATAGATCACTGGTAAGATCTCACCTAGAGTACAGTGTACAATTCTATACACCATATCTCCAGGGTACAGAGAGGTACTAATGTCACTATATAGATCACTGGTAAGATATCACCTAGAGTACAGTGTACAGTTCTACACACCATATATCCAGGGTACAGAGAGGTACTAATGTCACTATATAGATGACTGGTAAGATATCACCTAGAGTACAGTGTACAGTTCTACACACCATATCTCCAGGATACAGAGAGGTACTAATGTCACTGTATATATCACTGGTAAGACCTCACCTAGAGTACAGTGTACAGTTCTACACACCATATCTCCAGGGTACAGAGAGGTACTAATGTCACTATATAGATCACTGGTAAGATCTCACCTAGAGTACAGTGTACAGTTCTACAGACCATATGTCTAGGGTACAGAGATGTACTAATGTCACTGTATAGATCACTGGTAAGATATCACCTAGAGTACAGTGTACAGTTCTACACACCATATCTCCAGGGTACAGAGAGGTACTAATGTCACTATATAGATCACTAGTAAGATATCACCTAGAGTACAGTGTACAGTTCTACACACCATATCTCCAGGATACAGAGAGGTACTAATGTCACTGTATATATCACTGGTAAGACCTCACCTAGAGTACAGTGTACAGTTCTACACACCATATCTCCAGGGTACAGAGAGGTACTAATGTCACTATATATATCACTGGTAAGACCTCACCTAGAGTACAGTGTACAGTTCTACACACCATATCTCCAGGATACAGAGAGGTACTAATGTCACTATATAGATCACTGGTAAGATCTCACCTAGAGTACAGTGTACAGTTCTTCACACCATATCTCCAGGGTACAGAGAGGTACTAATGTCACTATATAGATCACTGGTAAGATATCACCTAGAGTACAGTGTACAGTTCTACACACCATATCTCCAGGGTACAGAGAGGTACTAATGTCACTGTATAGATCACTGGTAAGATCTCACCTAGAGTACAGTGTACAGTTCTACAGACCATATCTCCAGGGTACAGAGAGGTACTAATGTCACTATATAGATCACTGGTAAGATATCACCTAAAGTACAGAGTACAGTTCTACAGACCATATCTCCAGGGTACAGAGAGGTACTAATGTCACTATATAGATCATTAGTAAGATATCACCTAAAGTACAGTGTACAGTTCTACACACCATATCTCCAGGGTACAGAGAGGTACTAATGTCACTATATAGATCACTGGTAAGATCTCACCTAGAGTACAGTGTACAGTTCTACAGACCATATCTCCAGGGTACAGAGAGGTACTAATGTCACTATATAGATCACTAGTAAGATATCACCTAAAGTACAGAGTACAGTTCTACAGACCATATCTCCAGGGTACAGAGAGGTACTAATGTCACTGTATAGATCACTGGTAAGATATCACCTAGAGTACAGTATACAGTTCTACAGACCATATCTCCAGGGTACAGAGAGGTACTAATGTCACTATATAGATCACTGGTAGGATCTCACCTAGAGTACAGTGTACAGTTCTACAGACCATATCTCCAGGGTACAGAGAGGTACTAATGTCACTATATAGATCACTGGTAAGATATCACCTAGAGTACAGTGTACAGTTCTACAGACCATATCTCCAGGGTACAGAGAGGTACTAATGTCACTGTATAGATCACTGGTAAGATATCACCTAGAGTACAGTATACAGTTCTACAGACCATATCTCCAGGGTACAGAGAGGTACTAATGTCACTATATAGATCACTGGTAAGATCTCACCTAGAGTACAGTGTACAGTTCTACAGACCATATCTCCAGGGTACAGAGAGGTACTAATGTCACTATATAGATCACTGGTAAGATCTCACCTAGAGTACAGTGTACAGTACTACACACCATATCTCCAGGGTACAGAGAGGTACTAATACCATTATATAGATCACTGGTAAGATCTCACCTAGAGTACAGTGTACAGTTCTACACACCATATCTCCAGGGTACAGAGAGGTACTAATGTCACTAAATAGATCACTGGTAAGATATCACCTAGAGTACAGTGTACAGTACTACACACCATATCTCCAGGGTACAGAGAGGTACTAATGTGACTATATAGATCACTGGCAAGATATCACCTAGAGTACAGTGTACAGTACTACACACCATATCTTCAGGGTACAGAGAGGTAGTAATGTCACTGTATAGATCACTGGTAAGATATCACCTAGAGTACAGTTCTACACACCATATCTCCAGGGTACAGAGAGGTACTAATGTCACTATACAGATCACTGGTAAGATCTCACCTAGAGTACAGTGTACAGTTCTACACACCATATCTCCAGGGTACAGAGAGGTACTAATGTCACTATATAGATCACTGGTAAGACCTCACCTAGAGTACAGTGTACAGTTCTACAGACCATATCTCCAGGGTACAGAGAGGTACTAATGTCACTATATAGATCACTGGTAAGACCTCACCTAGAGTACAGTGTACAGTACTACACACCATATCTCCAGGGTACAGAGAGGAACTAATGTCACTATATAGATCACTGGTAAGACCTCACCTAGAGTACAGTGTACAGTTCTACACACCATATCTCCAGGGTACAGAGGGGTACTAATGTCACTATATAGATCACTGGTAAGATCTCACCTAGAGTACAGTGTACAGTACTACACATCATATCTCCAGGGTACAGAGGGGTACTAATGTCACTATATAGATCACTGGTAAGATCTCACCTAGAGTACAGTGTACAGTTCTACAGACCATATCTCCATGGTACAGATCTGTACTAATGTCACTATATAGATCACTGATAAGATATCACCTAGAGTACAGTGTACAGTTCTACAGACCATATCTCCAGGGTACAGAGAGGTACTAATGTCACTATATAGATCACTGGTAAGATCTCACCTAGAGTACAGTGTACAGTTCTACAGACCATATCTCCAGGGTACAGAGAGGTACTAATGTCACTATATAGATCACTGGTAAGATCTCACCTAGAGTACAGTGTACAGGCCAGATCTCCAAGGTACAGAGAAGTACTAATGTCCCTGTATTGGTCTGACATTAATAAATTAGAGACAGTTAAAAGAAGAGCTACCAGTAGCATGTAGGGGCTTCATGATACATGGGACCAGAATAGACTCAAAGAACTTAATATGTACAGCTTGGAAGAAAGGATGAAAGGGGGTATGATAGAAACTTTTAAATATATAAATGCATTTAATATAGTTCAGGGAGAAGCATCTGTCACAAGAAGTGGAAATACTAGTACAAGAGGTCATGAACTAAAGTCAGAGGGTAAGATATCACCTAGAGTACATTATACAGTTCTACACACCATATCTCCAGGGTACAGAGAGGTACTAATGTCACTGTATAGATCACTGGTAAGACCTCACCTAGAGTACAGTGTACAGTTCTACACACCGTATCTCCAGGGTACAGAGAGGTACTAATGTCACTGTATAGATCACTGGTAAGACCTCACCTAGAGTATAGTGTACAGTTCTACACACCGTATCTCCAGGGTACAGAGAGGTACTAATGTCACTATATAGATCACTGGTAAGATCTCACCTAAAGTACAGTGTACAGTTCTACACACCATATCTCCACGGTACAGAGAGGTACTAATGTCACTGTATAAATCACTGGTAAGATCTCACCTAGAGTACAGTGTACAGTTCTAGAGACCATATGTCTAGGGTACAGAGAGGTACTAATGTCACTATATAGATCACTGGTAAGATCTCACCTAGACTACAGTGTACAGTTCTACACACCATATCTCCATGGTACAGATCTGTACTAATGTCACTATATAGATCACTGATAAGATATCACCTAGAGTACAGTGTACAGTTCTACAGACCATATCTCCAGGGTACAGAGAGGTACTAATGTCACTATATAGATCACTGGTAAGATCTCACCTAGAGTACAGTGTACAGTTCTACAGACCATATCTCCAGGGTACAGAGAGGTACTAATGTCACTATATAGATCACTGGTAAGATCTCACCTAGAGTACAGTGTACAGGCCAGATCTCCAAGGTACAGAGAAGTACTAATGTCCCTGTATTGGTCTGACATTAATAAATTATAGACAGTTAAAAGAAGAGCTACCAGTAGCATGTAGGGGCTTCATGATACATGGGACCAGAATAGACTCAAAGAACTTAATATGTACAGCTTGGAAGAAAGGATGAAAGGGGGTATGATAGAAACTTTTAAATATATAAATGCATTTAATATAGTTCAGGGAGAAGCATCTGTCACAAGAAGTGGAAATACTAGTACAAGAGGTCATGAACTAAAGTCAGAGGGTGGATAATCCAGAAGTAATGTGTTAAGTGCAATTTTACAGAAAGGGCAATTGACTCAGGGAACAGTCTCCCAGCAGAGGTAGTAGGGACTAATACTGCTGGGGAAATCAAAAATGTCCAGGACAGCATAAGTGTATGGTGAGACGTATTTAGGGTAATGTAATTAGACACAAGGGTATGGTGACACGTATTTAGGGTAATGTAATTAGACACAAGGGTATGGTGAGACGTATTTAGGGTAATGTAATTAGACACAAGGGTATGGTGAGACGTATTTAGGGTAATGTAATTAGACACAAGGGTATGGTGAGACGTATTTAGGGTAATGTAATTAGACCTAAGGGTATGGTGAGACGTATTTAGGGTAATGTAATTAGACACAAGGGTATGGTGAGACGTATTTAGGGTAATGTAATTAGACGTAAGGGTATGGTGAGACGTATTTAGGGTAATGCAATTAGACCTAAGGGTATGGTGAGACGTATTTAGGGTAATGTAATTAGACACAAGGGTATGGTGAGACGTATTTAGGGTAATGTAATTAGACGTAAGGGTATGGTGAGACGTATTTAGGGTAATGTAATTAGACACAAGGGTATGGTGAGACGTATTTAGGGTAATGTAATTAGACGTAAGGGTATGGTGAGACGTATTTAGGGTAATGCAATTAGACCTAAGGGTATGGTGAGACGTATTTAGGGTAATGTAATTAGACGTAAGGGTATGGTGAGACGTATTTAGGGTAATGCAATTAGACCTAAGGGTATGGTGAGACGTATTTAGGGTAATGTAATTAGACGTAAGCAGTTCTTCTACTCGGTCCATATATTACACTAGGAAAGGTTAACACTTTTATCACTGCCTTCCTTTAGTTAATCCAAATCAGTAAGTACAGGAACAAGTTAAAATCATAGGACGTCAATTAGTGGATGTCCAGCTGTTGGAAACTACATATCCCATCATCCTCAGCAAGGCAATAGCCCCACACAGCTGGAGGTCCTCCACATGACCCCCCTTGGCAAAGGCATTGTAATGTAGGATAGTGAGGACTCACCTGTCCGCTGGGCGGCTAGTGGGGTGCTGGCTGGGGGATTGGGGGGCTTCACTCCTCACTGAGGAAAAGGCTGTAACGGGAGACAGAGGAACAAATTACCAATTCAATTCAAATACCAACGTCCCCCCAGGATTCAACGATTTCCCCTTCTTGTAATCAAAGAGTTAAATGCCAGAAGAATAAATCATCCTTTAACCCTTTACGTTCCATGGTAGATTTCCTCGTGAGCGTGTCCCATGTCTGCGCTCTGGGGGTTTTCATTTAACATGTTAGATGCTGGATAAGTCTGCCCCCCAATGTGGTGGAAACCTCTCTAACACATAAAGAGTTAAATGAGTGAGAATTTGGGGAGTTTGTCGCCCACATGGAGGACACATGATTGGCCCCCGAATTATTCCTCTTATCATCTTCAGTTTAGTCCCAATGAAATCTGCACCCCAAATTCACTTTGAATTCACCGCCCAATCTGTCCTATTGATCCTGCAGAGCGGAGGGAGATTTTGGGGTACAATTGGGGGACAGCGATACGAGAGTGGACGGTCCCTGATATCCATCTCTGGGAAGAGACTCACCTGGCTGCACCCAGATAGATGCCAGCAGTAAGATGGGCAGAGTGGTTGGCATGTGAAGCTCCATCTGTCCTGACCTGTGTCTCTGTTTACCCTGAAGTCTTCCTCCTCTGGCGCTGAGGGGCCCTTGGTGCTGATCAGTGGCCCTGGGCGCACATGTCTCCAGTAAGGTGGACTGTGCAGGTGGGAGCAAGCAGCAGGACTGAGGCTTTGCTGTCCTCCTCTCTCTCTTCAAGGCTGGGAGGTTGTATTACACCCCCGGGATAGAGTTACAGGCCCCCTCCCAGCACACAAACAAGGGCTTTTCTTCACTCCCTGATTGAGAAGTAACAACTAACAGCACAAAAAGTCACAATCACGTAGGAAGAATGGAAATAAAGTTCTTGTCACTGTTCCCTACAAGCACAGACGTAAAGGGAAGACACAATACAACCTGTTCATCATTCATTACACAGCAGCACATGTAAATCTTTCCAAACTTCAATACAATTTCACTTTGAGGATCGTGGGGAGGTCCTGAAAGGGTTAAGATATAGAATGTTATATTGGCTTTCTTCAGCACACTGAGGGGAGGCCATTTCCTGTGCACTCCTTACTTCCGGCTGCATCTAACATATTAGATTGCAGCCTCCTGACCAGGAAGTGAGAGCACAGAGGAAAATGGCTTCCCCCATAATTCTGAAAAACAGCACATGTAATATAAAATATATAAAGTTCCATCAAGTTAAGTAAATATGTACATCAGGGGCGTAACTACAGAAGAGGGTCCAGTTCTGCCATCACAACATGATCTAGTACCTCACCAACACGTGTCACCAGTCCCCTCACCATTACATCCTAACATGATCTACTACCTCACCAACACGCGTCACCAGTCCCTCACCATTACATCCTAACATGATCTACTACCTCACCAACACGTGTCACCAGTCCCCTCACCATCACATCCAAATATGATCTACTACCTCACCAACACGTGTCACCAGTCCCATACCATTACATCCTAACATGATCTAGTACCTCACCAACACGTGTCACCAGTCCCTCACCATTACATCCTAACATGATCTACTACCTCACCAACACGTGTCACCAGTCCCTCACCATCACATCCTAACATGATCTAGTACCTCACCAACACGTGTCACCAGTCCCTCACCATTACATCCTAACATGACCTAGTACCTCACCAACACGTGTCACCAGTCCCTCACCATTACATCCTAACATGATCTAACACCTCACCAACACGTGTCACCAGTCCCCTCCCCATCACATCCTAACATGATCTAGTACCTCACCAACACGTGTCACCAGTCCCCTCACCATCACATCCTAACATGATCTAGTACCTCACCAACACGTGTCACCAGTCCCTCATCATTACATCCTAACATGATCTACTACCTCACCAACACGTGTCACCAGTCCCCTCCCCATCACATCCTAACATGATCTAGTACCTCACCAACACGTGTCACCAGTCCCCTCACCATCACATCCTAACATGATCTAGTACCTCACCAACACGTGTCACCAGTCCCCTCACCATTACATCCTAACATGATCTACTACCTCACCAACACGTGTCACCAGTCCCTCACCATTACATCCTAACATGATCTACTACCTCACCAACACGTGTCACCAGTCCCCTCACCATCACATCCTAACATGATCTACTACCTCACCAACACGTGTCACCAGTCCCCTCACCATTACATCCTAACATGATCTACTACCTCACCAACACGTGTCACCAGTCCCCTCACCATTACATCCAAATATGATCTACTACCTCACCAACACGTGTCACCAGTCCCCTCACCATTACATCCTAACATGATCTAGTACCTCACCAACACGTGTCACCAGTCCCTCACCATTACATCCTAACATGATCTACTACCTCACCAACATGTGTCACCAGTCCCCTCACCATTACATCCTAACATGATCTAGTACCTCACCAACACGTGTCACCAGTCCCTCATCATTACATCCTAACATGATCTACTACCTCACCAACATGTGTCACCAGTCCCCTCACCATTACATCCTAACATGATCTAGTACCTCACCAACACGTGTCACCAGTCCCTCATCATTACATCCTAACATGATCTAGTACCTCACCAACACGTGTCACCAGTCCCTCATCATTACATCTTAACATGATCTACTACCTCACCAACACGTGTCACCAGTCCCTCACCATTACATCCTAACATGATCTACTACCTCACCAACATGTTTCACCAGTCCCCTGACCATTACATCCTAACATGATCTAGTACCTCACCAACACGTGTCACCAGTCCCTCATCATTACATCCTAACATGATCTAGTACCTCACCAACACGTGTCACCAGTCCCTCATCATTACATCCTAACATGATCTAGTACCTCACCAACACGTGTCACCAGTCCCCTCACCATTACATCCTAACATGATCTAGTACCTCACCAACACGTGTCACCAGTCCCTCATCATTACATCCTAACATGATCTAGTACCTCACCAACACGTGTCACCAGTCCCTCACCATTACATCTTAACATGATCTACTACCTCACCAACACGTGTCACCAGTCCCCTCACCATCACATCCTAACATGATCTAGTACCTCACCAACACGTGTCACCAGTCCCTCACCATTACATCCTAACATGATCTAGTACCTCACCAACACGTGTCACCAGTCCCCTCCCCATCACATCCTAACATGATCTAGTACCTCACCAACACGTGTCACCAGTCCCCTCACCATCACATCCTAACATGATCTAGTACCTCACCAACACGTGTCACCAGTCCCCTCACCATTACATCCTAACATGATCTACTACCTCACCAACACGTGTCACCAGTCCCTCACCATTACATCCTAACATGATCTACTACCTCACCAACACGTGTCACCAGTCCCCTCACCATCACATCCTAACATGATCTACTACCTCACCAACACGTGTCACCAGTCCCCTCACAATTACATCCTAACATGATCTACTACCTCACCAACATGTGTCACCAGTCCCCTCACCATTACATCCAAATATGATCTACTACCTCACCAACACGTGTCACCAGTCCCCTCACCATTACATCCTAACATGATCTACTACCTCACCAACACGTGTCACCAGTCCCTCACCATTACATCCTAACATGATCTACTACCTCACCAACACGTGTCACCAGTCCCCTCACCATTACATCCTAACATGATCTAGTACCTCACCAACATGTGTCACCAGTCCCTCATCATTACATCCTAACATGATCTAGTACCTCACCAACACGTGTCACCAGTCCCCTCACCATCACATCCTAACATGATCTAGTACCTCACCAACACGTGTCACCAGTCCTCTCACCATCACATCCTAACATGATCTACTACCTCACCAACACGTGTCACCAGTCCCTCACCATTACATCCTAACATGATCTACTACCTCACCAACACGTGTCACCAGTCCCCTCACCATCACATCCTAACATGATCTACTACCTCACCAACACGTGTCACCAGTCCCCTCACCATTACATCCTAACATGATCTACTACCTCACCAACATGTGTCACCAGTCCCCTCACCATTACATCCAAATATGATCTACTACCTCACCAACACGTGTCACCAGTCCCCTCACCATTACATCCTAACATGATCTACTACCTCACCAACACGTGTCACCAGTCCCTCACCATTACATCCTAACATGATCTACTACCTCACCAACATGTGTCACCAGTCCCCTCACCATTACATCCTAACATGATCTAGTACCTCACCAACACGTGTCACCAGTCCCTCATCATTACATCCTAACATGATCTAGTACCTCACCAACACGTGTCACCAGTCCCTCATCATTACATCCTAACATGATCTAGTACCTCACCAACACGTGTCACCAGTCCCTCATCATTACATCCTAACATGATCTAGTACCTCACCAACACGTGTCACCAGTCCCTCATCATTACATCCTAACATGATCTAGTATCTCACCAACACGTGTCACCAGTCCCCTCACCATTACATCCTAACATGATCTAGTACCTCACCAACATGTGTCACCAGTCCCTCATCATTACATCCTAACATGATCTAGTACCTCACCAACACGTGTCACCAGTCCCTCACCATTACATCCTAACATGATCTACTACCTCACCAACACGTGTCACCAGTCCCCTCACCATCACATCCTAACATGATCTACTACCTCACCAACACGTGTCACCAGTCCCCTCACCATCACATCCAAATATATCTACTACCTCACCAACATGTGTCACCAGTCCCCTCACCATTACATCCTAACATGATCTAATACCTCACCAACACGTGTCACCAGTCCCTCATCATTACATCCTAACATGATCTACTACCTCACCAACACGTGTCACCAGTCCCCTCATCATCACATCCTAATATGATCTACTACCTCACCAGCACGTGTCACCAGTCCCCTCACCATTACATCCTAACATGATCTAGTACCTCACCAACATGTGTCACCAGTCCCCTCACCATTACATCCTAACATGATCTAGTACCTCACCAACACGTGTCACCAGTCCCTCACCATTACATCCTAACATGATCTAGTACCTCACCAACACGTGTCACCAGTCCCTCACCATTACATCCTAACATGATCTACTACCTCACCAACACGTCACCAGTCCCCTCACCATCACATCCTAACATGATCTAGTACCTCACCAACACGTGTCACCAGTCCCCTCACCATTACATCCTAACATGATCTACTACCTCACCAACACGTCACCAGTCCCCTCACCATCACATCCTAACATGATCTACTACCTCACCAGCATGTGTCACCAGTCCCCTCACCATCACATCCTAATATGATCTACTACCTCACCAACACGGCACCAGTCCCCTCACCATCACATCCTAATATGATCTACTACCTCACCAACACGGCACCAGTCCCCTCACCATCACATCCTAATATGATCTACTACCTCACCAGCACGTGTCACCAGTCCCTCACCATTACATCCTAACATGATCTACTACCTCACCAACACGTCACCAGTCCCCTCACCATCACATCCTAACATGATCTACTACCTCACCAGCATGTGTCACCAGTCCCTCACCATTACATCCTAACATGATCTACTACCTCACCAGCATGTGTCACCAGTCCCCTCACCATCACATCCTAACATGATCTACTACCTCACCAACACATGTCACCAGTCCCCTCACCATCACATCCTAATATGATCAGCAATCTGTTACCTGTTAGTTGGTGTCCCCTGACCTACCTGTTGCCCCCAATATACAAGGTATGTGATTTATAGTTCCTGGAACTGACCCTAGTGAAGAGGGAATTTCCTTTGTTACAGAAATCAATTACTATTACCAGGTGACCAGGGGACACCCCTTGAGATTAGAGGAAAGGAGGTTTAGACTTCAGCAGAGGAAGGGTTTTTTTACGGTAAGTTCTTTCAAATTGTGGAATTCCTTACCCAAGGAGGTGGTTATGGCAGATACAATGGATACATTTAAGAGAAGATTAGATACATTTCTTTCAAAAGGGAACATACAGAGTTATACTGTTTATCAGTAGCAGATCAGGAAGGTCTGATAAAGACTAACTTAATTGGTAGCAGGAAAGCTATAAAATTCTCAGTCACTGGGGTATGAGGAGAAGGTTTAACTTGATGGACTTGTGTCTTTTTTCGACCCAATTAGCCCCATAAAGAGGTGTAGCAGAGGCCCCCGCAGTGCATATTTTCTTCCTCCGCGCCTGCTTCTGAACAGTCTCCTGAGGGCAGTAGGTGAAGAAATGCAGGCGACACAGCTGCACGCTGCGCTGACCTAAAGGAGCCGTGTGGGCTGCTAAAATGGCGTTCTGTCCACACTGTGATCTTGAAGCAGTCTACTCAAGATGACCAGCAGAGAGGTAAAGCGTGGATTGCTGCAGATCCTTCTGTACATTAACTGTCTGCTTGCCAGAGGGGTACGCAACGCATTGCTTTGCAATGTGTTGCATACCCCTCAGGCACTCAAAGGGTTAAGAGGCCCATTTTCTCACTTGAAAGTAAGGGTACATTTTTACCAGCACTTTTACCTGCTGATATTAACTACATGCTACTCTTGCGTGATTTCAACAATCCTTTGATTTAACACTTGTCTGCTCCAGCTTAATACAAGTATGAGTTCTCCTGTATAACCTCTCTGGGATCACAGTGACTTCTGCTGCCACTGACAATCCTGCAGTTCCCGTGGAGTGGCCAGCAGATGGCGAGCTCCTATGCACATGGATGGATATTCAGGACCTCATTTCAGTTTGGAGATGGTTTTAGAGCTGTGTTGGAGTGAGTGAATGAGCCTCTTCTAAGCAGGGAATGCTGACCTGGAGAAGGGAGATAAGCGATCAGACTGGACCCAGGTGTCACTTCCGGGGAAGGCAGAGAAGGAGCGAACCGATTAGACTGGACCCAGGTGTCACTTCCGGGGAAGGCAGAGAAGGGAGCGAACCGATTAGACTGGACCCAGGTGTTACTTCCGGGGAAGGCAGAGAAGGGAGCGAACCGATTAAACTGGACCTAGGTGTCACTTCCAGAGAAGGGAGTGAAGCGATCAGACTGGACCCAGGTGTCACTTCCAGAGAAGGTAGAGAAGGGAGCGAAGTGATCAGACTGGACCCAGGTGTCACTTCCAGGGAAGGTAGAGAAGGGAGCGAAGCGATCAGACTGGACCCAGGTGTCACTTCCAGGGAAGGCAGAGAAGGGAGCGAAGCGATCAGACTGGACCCAGGTGTCATTTCCAGGGAAGGTAGAGAAGGGAGAGAAGCGATCAGACTGGACCCAGGTTTCTCTTCCAGGGAAGGTAGAGAAGGGAGGGAAGCGATCAGACTGGACCCAGGTGTCTCTTCCAGGGAAGGTAGAGAAGGGAGCGAAGCGATCAGACTGGACCCAGGTGTCATTTCCAGGGAAGGTAGAGAAGGGAGCGAAGCGATCAGACTGGACCCAGGTGTCATTTCCAGGGAAGGTAGAGAAGGGAGAGAAGCGATCAGACTGGACCCAGGTGTCTCTTCCAGGGAAGGTAGAGAAGGGAGGGAAGCGATCAGACTGGACCCAGGTGTCACTTCCAGGGAAGGTAGAGAAGGACTCAAAGCAATCAGACTGGACCCAGGTGTCACTTCCAGGGAAGGTAGAGAAGGGAGTGAAGCGATCAGACTGGACCCAGGTGTCACTTCCAGGTGTTACTTCCAGGGAAGGTAGAGAAGGGAGCGAAGTGATCAGACTGGACCCAGGTGTCACTTCCAGGGAAGGTAGAGAAGGGAGCGAAGCGATCAGACTGGACCCAGGTGTCACTTCCAGGGAAGGTAGAGAAGGGAGCGAAGCGAACAGACTGGACCCAGGTGTCACTTCCAGGGAAGGTAGAGAAGGGAGCGAAGCGATCAGACTGGACCCAGGTGTCTCTTCCAGGGAAGGTAGAGAAGGGAGCGAACCGATCAGACTGGACCCAGGTGTCACTTCCAGGGAAGGTAAAGAAGGGAGCGAAGCGATCAGACTGGACCAGGTGTCACTTCCGGGGAAGGTAGAGAAGGGAGCGAAGCGATCAGACTGGACCCAGGTATCACTTCCGGGGAAGGTAGAGAAAGGAGCGAACCAATCAGACTGGACCCAGGTGTCTCTTCCAGGGAAGGTAGAGAAGGGAGTGAAGCAATCAGACTGGACCCAGGTGTCACTTCCAGGGAAGGTAGAGAAGGGAGCGAAGCGATCAGACTGGACCCAGGTGTCATTTCCAGGGAAGGTAGAGAAGGGAGAGAAGCGATCAGACTGGACCCAGGTTTCTCTTCCAGGGAAGGTAGAGAAGGGAGGGAAGCGATCAGACTGGACCCAGGTGTCTCTTCCAGGGAAGGTAGAGAAGGGAGCGAAGCGATCAGACTGGACCCAGGTGTCATTTCCAGGGAAGGTAGAGAAGGGAGCGAAGCGATCAGACTGGACCCAGGTGTCATTTCCAGGGAAGGTAGAGAAGGGAGAGAAGCGATCAGACTGGACCCAGGTGTCTCTTCCAGGGAAGGTAGAGAAGGGAGGGAAGCGATCAGACTGGACCCAGGTGTCACTTCCAGGGAAGGTAGAGAAGGACTCAAAGCAATCAGACTGGACCAGGTGTCACTTCCAGGAAGGTAGAGAAGGGAGTGAAGCGATCAGACTGGACCCAGGTGTCACTTCCAGGTGTTACTTCCAGGGAAGGTAGAGAAGGGAGCGAAGTGATCAGACTGGACCCAGGTGTCACTTCCAGGGAAGGTAGAGAAGGGAGCGAAGCGATCAGACTGGACCCAGGTGTCACTTCCAGGGAAGGTAGAGAAGGGAGCGAAGCGAACAGACTGGACCCAGGTGTCACTTCCAGGGAAGGTAGAGAAGGGAGCGAAGCGATCAGACTGGACCCAGGTGTCTCTTCCAGGGAAGTAGAGAAGGGAGCGAACCGATCAGACTGGACCCAGGTGTCACTTCCAGGGAAGGTAAAGAAGGGAGCGAAGCGATCAGACTGGACCCAGGTGTCACTTCCGGGGAAGGTAGAGAAGGGAGCGAAGCGATCAGACTGGACCCAGGTATCACTTCCGGGGAAGGTAGAGAAAGGAGCGAACCAATCAGACTGGACCCAGGTGTCTCTTCCAGGGAAGGTAGAGAAGGGAGTGAAGCAATCAGACTGGACCCAGGTGTCACTTCCAGGGAAGGTAGAGAAGGGAGCGAAGCGATCAGACTGGACCCAGGTGTCACTTCCAGGGAAGGTAGAGAAGGGAGCGAAGCGATCAGACTGGACCCAGGTGTCACTTCCAGGAAAGGTAGAGAAGGGAGCAAAGCGATCAGACTGGACCCAGGTGTCACTTCCAGGGAAGGTAGAGAGGGAGCGAAGCGATCAGACTGGACCCAGGTGTCTCTTCCAGGGAAGTAGAGAAGGGAGCGAACCGATCAGACTGGACCCAGGTGTCACTTCCAGGGAAGGTAGAGAAGGGAGCGAAGCGATCAGACTGGACCCAGGTGTCACTTCCAGGGAAGGTAGAGAAGGGAGCGAAGCGATCAGACTGGACCCAGGTGTCACTTCCAGGAAGGCAGAGAAGGGAGCGAAGCGATCAGACTGGACCCAGGTGTCACTTCCAGGGAAGGTAGAGAAGGGAGCGAAGCGATCAGACTGGACCCAGGTGTCACTTCCAGGGAAGGTAGAGAAGGGAGCGAAGCGATCAGACTGGACCCAGGTGTCACTTCCAGGGAAGGTAGAGAAGGGAGCGAAGCGATCAGACTGGACCCAGGTGTCTCTTCCAGGGAAGGTAGAGAAGGGAGCGAAGCGATCAGACTGGACCCAGGTGTCACTTCCAGGGAAGGTAGAGAAGGGAGCGAAGCGATCAGACTGGACCCAGGTGTCACTTCCAGGGAAGGCAGAGAAGGGAGCGAAGCGATCAGACTGGACCCAGGTGTCACTTCCAGGGAAGGCAGAGAAGGGAGCGAAGTGATCAGACTGGACCCAGGTGTCTCTTCCAGGGAAGGTAGAGAAGGGAGCGAAGCGATCAGACTGGACCCAGGTGTCACTTCCAGGGAAGGTAGAGAAGGATGCAAAGCGATCAGACTGGACCCAGGTATCACTTCCAGGGAAGGCAGAGAAGGGAGCGAAGCGATCAGACTGGACCCAGGTGTTACTTCCGGGGAAGGTAGAGAAGGGAGCGAAGCGATCAGACTGTACCCAGGTGTCACTTCCAGGGAAGGTAGAGAAGGGAGCGAAGCGATCAGACTGGACCCAGGTGTCACTTCCAGGGAAGGTAGAGAAGGACGCAAAGCGATCAGACTGGACCCAGGTGTCACTTCCGGGGAAGGTAGAGAAGGGAGGGAACCGATTAGACTGGACCCAGGTGTCACTTCCAGGAAGGTAGAGAAGGGAGCGAAGCGATCAGACTGGACCCAGGTGTCTCTTCCAGGGAAGATATAGAAGGGAGCGAAGCGATCAGACTGGACCCAGGTGTCACTTCCAGGGAAGGTAGAGAAGGGAGCGAAGCGATCAGACTGGACCCAGGTGTCTCTTCCAGGGAAGGTATAGAAGGGAGTGAAGCGATCAGACTGGACCCAGGTGTTACTTCCAGGGAAGGTAGAGAAGGGAGGGAACCGATCAGACTGGACCCAGGTGTCACTTCCAGGGAAGGTAGAGAAGGGAGGAACCGATCAGACTGGACCCAGGTGTCACTTCCAGGGAATGTAGAGAAGGGAGCGAAGCGAGGTAGGCAGACTCAGGGGAGGATAGTAATAGAGAGGAAGAGGGATCACTAAGCAGTATCTGGTGAGAGACACTCACATGCAGGGACTGGGGTCACATTCAAGGGAGGACAGTGAGAGACACTCACATGCAGGGACTGGGGAGACACTCAGGGGAGGATAGTGAGAGACACTCACATGCAGGGACTGGGGAGACACTCAGGGGAGGATAGTGAGAGACACTCACATGCAGGGACTGGGGAGACACTCAGGGGAGGATAGTGAGAGAGACACTCACATGCAGGGACTGGGGTCACACTCAGGGGAGGATAGTGAGAGAGACACTCACATGCAGGGACTGGGGTCACACTCAGGGGAGGATAGTGAGAGACACTCACATGCAGGGACTGGGGAGAAACTCAGGGGAGGATAGTGAGAGACACTCACATGCAGGGACTGGGGTCACACTCAGGGAAGGATAGTGAGAGACACTCACATGCAGGGACTGGGGAGACACTCAGGGGAGGATAGTGAGAGAGACACTCACGTGCAGGGACTGGGGAGACACTCAGGGGAGGATAGTGAGAGAGACACTCACATGCAGGGACTGGGGAGACACTCAGGGGAGGATAGTGAGAGACACTCACGTGCAGGGACTGGGGAGACACTCAGGGGAGGATAGTGAGAGACACTCACAAGCAGGGACTGGGGAGACACTCAGGGGAGGATAGTGAGAGAGACACTCATATGCAGGGACTGGGGTCACACTCAGGGGAGGATAGTGAGAGACACTCACGTGCAGGGACTGGGGTCACACTCAGGGGAGGATAGTGAGAGACACTCACATGCAGGGACTGGGGTCACACTCAGGGGAGGATAGTGAGAAAGACACTCACATGCAGGGACTGGGGTCACACTCAGGGGAGGATAGTGAGAGACACTCACGTGCAGGGACTGGGGTCACACTCAGGGGAGGATAGTGAGAGACACTCACGTGCAGGGACTGGGGAGACACTCAGGGGAGGATAGTGAGAGACACTCACAAGCAGGGACTGGGGAGACACTCAGGGGAGGATAGTGAGAGAGACACTCATATGCAGGGACTGGGGTCACACTCAGGGGAGGATAGTGAGAGACACTCATGTGCAGGGACTGGGGTCACACTCAGGGGAGGATAGTGAGAGACACTCACGTGCAGGGACTGGGGTCACACTCAGGGAGGACAGTGAGAGACACATGCAGGGACTGGGGTCACACTCAGGGGAGGATAGTGAGAGACACTCACATGCAGGGACTGGGGAGACACTCAGGGAGGATAGTGAGAGACACTCACATGCAGGACTGGGAGACACTCAGGGGAGGATAGTGAGAGAAACACTAACGTGCAGGGACTGGGGAGACACTCAGGGGAGGATAGTGAGAGAGACACTCACATGCAGGGACTGGGGAGACACTCAGGGGAGGATAGTGAGAGACACTCACATGCAGGGACTGGGGTCACACTCAGGGGAGGATAGTGAGAGACACTCACATGCAGGGACTGGGGTCACAGTCAGGGGAGGATAGTGAGAGAGACACTCACATGCAGGGACTGGGGTCACACTCAGGGGAGGATAGTGAGAGAGACACTCACATGCAGGGACTGGGGTCACACTCAGGGGAGGATAGTGAGAGACACTCACATGCAGGGACTGGGGTCACACTCAGGGGAGGATAGTGAGAGACACTCACGTGCAGGGACTGGGGTCACACTCAGGGGAGGATAGTGAGAGACACTCACATGCAGGGACTGGGGAGACACTCAGGGGAGGATAGTGAGAGACACTCACATGCAGGGACTGGGGTCACAGTCAGGGGAGGATAGTGAGAGAGACACTCACATGCAGGGACTGGGGTCACACTCAGGGGAGGATAGTGAGAGACACTCACGTGCAGGGACTGGGGTCACACTCAGGGGAGGATAGTGAGAGACACTCACATGCAGGGACTGGGGAGACACTCAGGGGAGGATAGTGAGAGACACTCACATGCAGGGACTGGGGTCACACTCAGGGGAGGATAGTGAGAGACACTCACGTGCAGGGACTGGGGTCACACTCAGGGGAGGATAGTGAGAGACACTCACATGCAGGGACTGGGGTCACACTCAGGGGAGGATAGTGAGAGACACTCACATGCAGGGACTGGGGAGACACTCAGGGGAGGATAGTGAGAGAGACACTCACATGCAGGGACTGGGGTCACACTCAGGGGAGGATAGTGAGAGACACTCACGTGCAGGGACTGGGGTCACACTCAGGGGAGGATAGTGAGAGACACTCACATGCAGGGACTGGGGTCACACTCAGGGGAGGATAGTGAGAGAGACACTCACGTGCAGGGACTGGGGAGACACTCAGGGGAGGATAGTGAGAGACACTCACATGCAGGGACTGGGGAGACACTCAGGGGAGGATAGTGAGAGAGACACTCACGTGCAGGGACTGGGGAGACACTCAGGGGAGGATAGTGAGAGACACTCACATGCAGGGACTGGGGAGACACTCAGGGGAGGATAGTGAGAGACACTCACATGCAGGGACTGGGGTCACAGTCAGGGAAGGATAGTGAGAGACACTCACATGCAGGGACTGGGGTCACACTCATGGGAGGATAGTGAGAGAGACACTCACGTGTAGGGACTGGGGAGACACTCAGAGGAGGATAGTGAGAGACACTCACGTGCAGGGACTGGGGTCACACTCAGGGGAGGACAGTGAGAGACACATGCAGGGACTGGGGTCACACTCAGGGGAGGATAGTGAGAGACACTCACATGCAGGGACTGGGGAGACACTCAGGGGAGGATAGTGAGAGACACTCACATGCAGGGACTGGGGAGACACTCAGGGGAGGATAGTGAGAGAAACACTAACGTGCAGGGACTGGGGAGACACTCAGGGGAGGATAGTGAGAGAGACACTCACATGCAGGGACTGGGGAGACACTCAGGGGAGGATAGTGAGAGACACTCACATGCAGGGACTGGGGTCACACTCAGGGGAGGATAGTGAGAGACACTCACATGCAGGGACTGGGGTCACACTCAGGGGAGGATAGTGAGAGAGACACTCACATGCAGGGACTGGGGTCACACTCAGGGGAGGATAGTGAGAGAGACACTCACATGCAGGGACTGGGGTCACACTCAGGGGAGGATAGTGAGAGACACTCACATGCAGGGACTGGGGTCACACTCAGGGGAGGATAGTGAGAGACACTCACGTGCAGGGACTGGGGTCACACTCAGGGGAGGATAGTGAGAGACACTCACATGCAGGGACTGGGGAGACACTCAGGGGAGGATAGTGAGAGACACTCACATGCAGGGACTGGGGTCACAGTCAGGGGAGGATAGTGAGAGAGACACTCACATGCAGGGACTGGGGTCACACTCAGGGGAGGATAGTGAGAGAGACACTCACATGCAGGGACTGGGGTCACACTCAGGGGAGGATAGTGAGAGACACTCACATGCAGGGACTGGGGAGAAACTCAGGGGAGGATAGTGAGAGACACTCACATGCAGGGACTGGGGAGACACTCAGGGGAGGATAGTGAGAGACACTCACATGCAGGGACTGGGAGACACTCAGGGGAGGATAGTGAGAGACACTCACATGCAGGGACTGGGGTCACACTCAGGGAAGGATAGTGAGAGAGACACTCACATGCAGGGACTGGGGTCACACTCAGGGGAGGATAGTGAGAGACACTCACATGCAGGGACTGGGGAGAAACTCAGGGGAGGATAGTGAGAGACACTCACATGCAGGGACTGGGGAGACACTCAGGGGAGGATAGTGAGAGACACTCACATGCAGGGACTGGGAGACACTCAGGGGAGGATAGTGAGAGACACTCACATGCAGGGACTGGGGTCACACTCAGGGAAGGATAGTGAGAGACACTCACATGCAGGGACTGGGGAGACACTCAGGGGAGGATAGTGAGAGAGACACTCACGTGCAGGGACTGGGGAGACACTCAGGGGAGGATAGTGAGAGAGACACTCACATGCAGGGACTGGGGAGACACTCAGGGGAGGATAGTGAGAGACACTCACGTGCAGGGACTGGGGAGACACTCAGGGGAGGATAGTGAGAGACACTCACGTGCAGGGACTGGGGAGACACTCAGGGGAGGATAGTGAGAGACACTCACAAGCAGGGACTGGGGAGACACTCAGGGGAGGATAGTGAGAGAGACACTCATATGCAGGGACTGGGGTCACACTCAGGGGAGGATAGTGAGAGACACTCACGTGCAGGGACTGGGGTCACACTCAGGGGAGGATAGTGAGAGACACTCACGTGCAGGGACTGGGGTCACACTCAGGGGAGGATAGTGAGAGACACTCACATGCAGGGACTGGGGTCACACTCAGGGGAGGATAGTGAGAAAGACACTCACATGCAGGGACTGGGGTCACACTCAGGGGAGGATAGTGAGAGACACTCACGTGCAGGGACTGGGGTCACACTCAGGGGAGGATAGTGAGAGACACTCACATGCAGGGACTGGGGTCACACTCAGGGGAGGATAGTGAGAGACACTCACATGCAGGGACTGGGGAGACACTCAGGGGAGGATAGTGAGAGAGACACTCACATGCAGGGACTGGGGTCACACTCAGGGGAGGATAGTGAGAGACACTCACGTTCAGGGACTGGGGTCACACTCAGGGGAGGATAGTGAGAGACACTCACATGCAGGGACTGGGGTCACACTCAGGGGAGGATAGTGAGAGAGACACTCACGTGCAGGGACTGGGGAGACACTCAGGGGAGGATAGTGAGAGACACTCACATGCAGGGAATGGGGAGACACTCAGGGGAGGATAGTGAGAGAGACACTCACGTGCAGGGACTGGGGAGACACTCAGGGGAGGATAGTGAGAGACACTCACATGCAGGGACTGGGGAGACACTCAGGGGAGGATAGTGAGAGACACTCACATGCAGGGACTGGGGTCACAGTCAGGGAAGGATAGTGAGAGACACTCACATGCAGGGACTGGGGTCACACTCATGGGAGGATAGTGAGAGAGACACTCACGTGCAGGGACTGGGGAGACACTCAGGGGAGGATAGTGAGAGACACTCACGTGCAGGGACTGGGGTCACACTCAGGGGAGGACAGTGAGAGACACATGCAGGGACTGGGGTCACACTCAGGGGAGGATATTGAGAGACACTCACATGCAGGGACTGGGGAGACACTCAGGGGAGGATAGTGAGAGACACTTACATGCAGGGACTGGGGAGACACTCAGGGGAGGATAGTGAGAGAGACACTCACGTGCAGGGACTGGGTAGACACTCAGGGGAGGATAGTGAGAGACACTCACATGCAGGGACTGGGGAGACACTCAGGGGAGGATAGTGAGAGACACTCACATGCAGGGACTGGGGTCACAGTCAGGGAAGGATAGTGAGAGACACTCACATGCAGGGACTGGGGTCACACTCATGGGAGGATAGTGAGAGAGACACTCACGTGCAGGGACTGGGGAGACACTCAGGGAGGATAGTGAGAGACACTCACGTGCAGGGACTGGGGTCACACTCAGGGGAGGACAGTGAGAGACACATGCAGGGACTGGGGTCACACTCAGGGGAGGATATTGAGAGACACTCACATGCAGGGACTGGGGAGACACTCAGGGGAGGATAGTGAGAGACACTTACATGCAGGGACTGGGGAGACACTCAGGGGAGGATAGTGAGAGAGACACTCACGTGCAGGGACTGGGGAGACACTCAGGGGAGGATAGTGAGAGAGACACTCACATGCAGGGACTGGGGAGACACTCAGGGGAGGATAGTGAGAGACACTCACGTGCAGGGACTGGGGTCACACTCAGGGGAGGATAGTGAGAGACACTCACATGCAGGGACTGGGGTCACACTCAGGGGAGGATAGTGAGAGACACTCACATGCAGGGACTGGGGTCACACTCAGGGGAGGATAGTGAGAGACACTCACATGCAGGGACTGGGGTCACACTCAGGGGAGGATAGTGAGAGACACACATGCAGGGACTGGGGTCACACTCAGGGGAGGATAGTGAGAGACACTCACGTGCAGGGACTGGGGGAAGAGACTGTCTCAGAGGTTCAGGGTGAAGCAGAGTCAGGAGCGCGCTGTTTGCGTCAAGACCCACATCCAGATGTATGAACTGTACCCCTAAAATCCGCAGGAGAATGCTAAGAGAAGGGAAAAGTGTTGTTAACACCTGCACGGGGATGAGGGGGTTAAACCTGTCCATGGGGTAGATACAGTTACTGTCCATATGGGAAGGCAAAGGAGGGTATAGGAATAAAAGTGCATGTCAGGAAAGGGTTGATGATACGAGACAGGGAACAGATGGTTAACTCTTGAGGATGAGAGGGTTACTACAGACAAGCAAATGAGGTTGGTACATTCCTGACTGTACAGTAAAGGGTTAATATCACCTGCCTATCCAACAAAGGGATATACAAATGCCTTTTTTTTTCAGAAAAGCATATTTTGTGATGGAGAACAGATGGTTAATGGAACATGTACAGAAGCATCTGCAGTGCTCTGGGGGAGGAGAGGGTTAATATGAACACGTAGTACTCTGGGGGAGGAGAGGGTTAATACGAACACATATTGCTCTGGAGGAGGAGAGGGTTAATACGAACACGTAGATGGGAATTATAGATTTGTGTATTTAAAGGTAGGAGGGGGTTAACACCACCGTGTACAGGAAAGAGTGGGTTAATATGGGCCGGAGAGGGCAGCATAACATAGGCCTAGATTAGAAAAGGGTTAACTTTTGTTTGCACGCTAAGATGAAAGGGTAATTAATGTATATGTGCTTTACATAGAGGTTAATTATTAAACAAGTTCAGGGAAAAAATATATTTATATAATTAAACATGGCCAGCATAGCAAATGGATGGGTATGAAGGGGTTAAATGAAAGCATGCATGGCCCCGCCCTCTCTCAACCTTTGGACTAAACTAAAGGATCCTTTTATCTCATTCTTTCTGGCCGTCCCCCCATGAATCCTGCTCCCCAACAGAGGCTTCAGACCCCACATTCAGACCCTGGGACTCGATTCCCCAGTAAAAGAATAAAACGATCGTCAGTGGATTTAAAGGAGCAGTAAACTTTTTTTATGAAAAAATATATATTGTAGGGATTTTCCTACTGAGTAAAATAAGGGTACTCCCACTGCAGAGAGATTTATATTTCCAGAGTTATTACAGTTTAAACCCATGTTTTTTTTTACATTAGCAGTGCCCTCTAGTGGTCAAATTCAAATTAGATTTCCTGTTAGATTCTAATGGAAAGGAAAGTCAGAGACATACAGTTCTCCATAGAATGTGATAGAAACTGCCTGTCACTTCCTGTCAGTTAGAACTATCAGGAAGTAAACACAGTAAATTCACTTCCTGTCAGTTAGATCTATCAGGAAGTAAACACAGTAAATTCACTTCCTGTCAGTTAGAACTATCAGGAAGTAAACACAGTAAATTCACTTCCTGATTATTTAAACTGCTATAAATTTTGAATAAAACATCTGACAGCAGTTGGAGTGACCTTGTTTTATTCAGCAGGAAAAGATCTGTAAAATAGGTGTTTTCATAAAAAAAGTTTACTGCTCCTTTAAGATAGTCAGGAATGTGATTCCCTGCGCTGATATGATATGACGTGGAAGTGACGTGTAGTGACCCGTGGGTGTAAAAATATGACGTGGAAGTGACGTGTAGTGACCCGTGGGTGTATCGACAGTACGTGGAAGTGACGCAGAGGTGACCCGTGGGGGTAATCATATGATGCAAAACTGACCCATTGGCGTAACGATATGATGCGGAAGTGATGTGTAGTGACCCGTGGGGGTAACAATATGGCGCAGAAGTGACCCGTGGGGGTAACGATATCACGTGGAAGTGATGTGTAGTGAACCGTGGGGTAATGGTATGACATGTACATGGGGGTAACAATATGACGCGGAAGTGACTCGTGGGGGGTAACGATATGGGGCCCATTTCCATACAAAGTACCTAAAATGTGCGTGTAAGAATGAGTAACCTTTCGAGTGCCGGAGGGGAACACAATGCAGTGCAAAGCAATATGGTGCATACCAGTCTGGCATTTAAAGGGTTTTAGATATGTGTGTTAGATATGAATAAGGAACCCTTTCAGTGCCAGAGGGTAAGAACTGCATTAGTGAACAATGCTTTGCAAACCCCTCTGGTACTGAATGGGTTCTAACAAATGTGTCTAAGTGAAAAAAAAAAAAAAAAGTCAGGAATCCTGATGTCCAGCGGGTCGTCTTCTTTTCTTCTTCATCTTTATCTGTCATCTTCTTCATTCTTCTCTCCATCTTCTTCCCTATTCTGTCATCCTCTTCCATCTTCTTCATCTGTCATATTCTCTCTTCATCTTTAAACTTAATGTGCAACCTGTAAAAGAAAAATTATATTTATTTTAAGTTATGCTGTCATCATCCACAGGAAACAATTGAAAAAATCCTCCTCCTCATACCTTGGACATTGCCCAATGCGCACTGAGGGAAATTAGAATAGGGGAGGCCTTCTATATGGCCAGTCCCTGTTCAAACTAATTCCCATGCTCCCATTGGCTGGGATTTGAGGTGATGCAGGTATGCCCTGTAGTAACCACACCTCCCAGCCAATCACCTTCTAGCTCACTGAGTCGTCCCTCGAGCTAGAAGCTTATTGGCTGGGAGGTGTGGTTACTGCAGGGCACGTTCTGCATAAGTCCACATACCAGCCAATGGGAGCACAGGGGGCAATTTGAACAGGGAGTGGACATATAAAAGACAGTCCCTTTTCAAATTTCTCTCAGTTGGCATCAGGAACAGTCTGAAAGGTATGAGGAGGGGGTATTTTTGCAAGTGTTTCCTGCTAATGCTGAAAACAGTGTATCTTTAATGACGTTTTAATAACTTTACTTTTACAGTCTGCACATTACGTTTGAAGACACAAAGAAAATGACAGATGAAGACAGATGACAGATAAAGAAGAAATAAGAAGAGTGATAGGTGAAGATCAGGGTGCGATAGACCTCATTGGATGTCAGGATTACAGGTAGGTGTTGTAATTATGGGTGATACCATAGAGTTAAGGCTAGTATGGGTGCACTTTATTGATGGGGGAGGGTGACTGTTGCCCAGCTCATGCTCTGCGTTGGACACGGTGTCATACACAGAGCATTAGCTGTTCTCCTTTGATGTCCCCATTTGTCTATTCTCTAACAGGGCTGGTGCAAGGATTTTTGCCACCCTAGGCAAAAGCTAATTTTGCCTCCCATTTGCTTCCGCCCCTTGTGTCCCACCCCTTTATACCCCGCCTACTTATTCCCCACCTCTTTTCATGATTGTCCTCTCTCTGCCCCCTGGGCCAGTCTGCCCCTGGTCTGGAGATGCCTATAAGAGATGCCCCCCCAATAGCTCCACTTTGCCCCCCACCAGCTCCACTTCGTTCCCCATCACATACCTGTAGCTGCTGGAGCTCCCACGCAGCCTTCTCTTCAGTAATGTAGAGCGCACCGGGAGATCATGTCTCCCAGCGCGCTCTGCATTACTAAAGAGCCAACCGCGATGAGGGAGCGCAGTAGCGACACAGACCTGACTGTGTTGCGGTTCCTGGCGTGGTGCGTGCAAGCGCAGCTCTTCTCTGCTGCATGCCCACACCCCCAGTACATGTGCACCGTAGGCCAGAGCCTACCTCGCCTATAGGTGGCGCCAGCCCTGTTCTCTAACACTATTTAGTGCGAGTGTTGGGCCACAAGCCAGGTTCTATGTCCAACGCTGGTTGTGGTTTCTGTTGGAAGGACAATTGAATTCCGTTGGTACCACTATGTATACCGTCCAGTATTCTTTTTTGTCCTGCCAACAGTTTTACCAGGTATAAATGAATCAAGCCCCAAGAGAGCTGCTAGTGCCAGAGGTTTAATACCACAGCCCTCCAAAGATTATAGGGTTATACATCCCATTTTTACTTGTCCCCTACGTAACACTTGATTTGCCCCCTTCTGTCTTTGTGCATGTGACCTAAAGTGTTAATATCTTTATATTTGTAACCCGTTGTGTGCTAGAGCTGATGGCAGTGCATAGCTAAGAGCTCATGATCCGTGTTGGTACCATATATATACGTTAACTCTCATACTGGTGTATTTGTGAGGGTTTCAGACATTGACAGAACGAGATATCTTACAGGAGAAATA
The DNA here is from genome assembly GCA_037306005.1 of Rhinophrynus dorsalis. NCBI lineage: Eukaryota > Metazoa > Chordata > Amphibia > Anura > Rhinophrynidae > Rhinophrynus > Rhinophrynus dorsalis. The sequence continues at coordinate 512,692,121 of CM074722.1, read as the reverse complement.
CCTTTCATATAAGCCAGCTTTACGTTTTCACTCAGGACAGTCTTGTACTAGGCAGCCTCCTTCAGTGACTACTACGTTCATAGAAAGTGATGCCCAAGCTGGGCTACAAGAAATGCCTAGACTTGTGCGAATTCATTCGGAGACATTCGGATTTCGTCGAAAATGGGGTCATTTGGAGACATTCGGCCAATCCGAAACTCAAGGGTCATTCGGAAAAAATGATCCGACTCCGAACAGCCCAGGACCAAAATTCGTCGAAACTTTCAGCAATCGACAAATTTCCAAAAGTTTTGACTACTTTCGACCAGGACTTTTTTGTACTTCCTGTGCACGCTCAATTACTTTCCCTCCATAATTTTCCCTCCATGTCTCTAGTCCAATTCCATTCTCCGTTTCATGCACTACTTCCCTCTTTTGTCTGTATTCCAATAGCCTTCTTCGTTTCATGATGGGGGTTGGACTAATGACACAGTCACACAGACAGACAGCCTGCATTTCCTCATTGGGTTGTTGGAGCTCAGAGAGAGAAGAGATTAGAGAGTGTACAGTTGTTGTGTAGGCAGGCAGGTAGCATTAGGCTAGGCACAGGTAGGCAGCCAGCATTAGTTCCAGTTATTGCCACTGCAAGAGCGAGTAATATTTGTTCCTGTGCAAAATATAAAAAAATATTAGGTATTTGTTCGAATATAGGGCCGGCCCTTACATGGGTCCCAGTGGGTCCGTGGACCCAGGCGGCACTTTGACAGGGGCGGCAATTTGCCGTCCCATAGCATGTTTATTTTGTGCGGTTCCGCCAGTTCTGTGTTGCAGGGTGTCCCATCAGTGTGACTGTCAGCAGCAGGGCAGCCCTATGCTCACTCAGTGGCAATGCCTGCTGGCTGCTTCAGTGACGTGAATTATGTGATAGTCAAACATTATGCCTATTTTGTATTGTTTATCGCCCACCTAAAGTCAAGACTTGAGTAAATAGGTCTACCGTCCCAGATTTGCTATAGAGGTTTTACAAATACAGGAGGGTGCCCCCTGTACAAAATGAGTCTAAACATTTGGGATCCCTAGTATGAGTGCACAACAGTGCATGATGTGTCCTGAACAAGATTGCTGTGAGGTGTCTCCACCCGGAAGGTGCTGGCCGGGCTGAGCTTCAACATTGTGACGAGTGACCAACTAAGAGCACCGTGCCAGACTTAATCTGCAGCCATAGCATCACCCCCTCCTACTCTCCGGGTCCCGCTGACTGGCAATAACAGGTGAGTCACTAAGAGATCTGAAGCCTTTCTGGAAGTCCTTTCACTTGGAAAGGGGCTAGGTATTACTTGGGGGAGTTGCCTCACGTGTAAATAATTTCTAGGTGGGAGATGAATGTGCATCTCTTATGTGTTTCCTAACAGTAGTTAGAATACAACTCCCATCATCCCCTGATTATGATGTTGGGAAATGCCCAGCAATTACCGTAGAGCCCTGTATTGCACACTCACGGAAAACGGTGATATTGCTATACTAAGACAATGCTGTGGACCCCTCTTCAGTATAGATGTCAAGCATTTTTTTTTTATTTCTCTCCTGTGTTGCAGTTCGTTCACAACAGAATGTCTCAATTTTTCTTTTTAACACATTACATCTATCACATTACAATCATTGATGTTTATTCTTGATGTAGTATGAAATACTACAATGTATATACACATAGACTTATCTGATATGAGGGGAAATCAGGATAGGAAAAGAGAGAGGAATTTGGGTACTAAAGAGGGACAGTAGGGTAGGAGGCTGGTACCAGAAAATGAAACCTTAATCTTTACCCATGTACTAACATAGAATGTGACATGTAGTTTGCCCATGTTCGAGTCGACTACTTATGTTGAGTAGGATGTGACAGGCATGGGTTTTCGATGTTCGAGCATATGCTAAATTGAATGACAGGCATGGGTTTTCGATGTTCGAGCTTATGCTATATTGAAGGAGAGGCATGGGGTTTCGATGTTCGAACATATGCTAAATTGAATGACAGGCATGGGTTCTCTATGTTCGATGTTTGCATTGTGACTGGCATCCCATGCTGGAGTAGAGGTGACATGCACAGACTGGCAATGTACGACAATGTCCGTTTTTGGGATGGATCTTTTTCTAAATGCACACCCTGTCTGCAAAGAATGATAGCAGCGTGCACGGAGGTGCACTGCTATAATTTAACCCATGTTAAATTCGGCCGAATAATTCGGAATGGATCAGAATTTCATTCGAATCAAATAGGCCCGGTCCGAAATTAGGATCATCCGAATTAGAAAAAAAAAAATTAGTCCGAATTCGAATTTACTCGAAAATTTTGCCCGTGCACAAGTCTAGAAATGCCCTTCACAAGCCTTAGCATAGCCTTAAGCTACAAGAAAATGGCACTGCCATTCCTGTTCGGCAGTCTGTGGTTAATTTATCTGTCTAGCATTTAGAACTGTGTGGCGCATACTCATGTCCAGTAATGTTGGCGTGGGGATGTGGGGTCACGTGATGTAACTCAACCCTGCCCGGTCAGCTGTACTACACCAGAGAATAAGTATTCTGCCACCCAAATCTAGGCAGTACCCCTGAATGTCAGACATAAAATGTGGTCGCCCTAGTCCTTGGTAACAGACATTTCTGTGATGACAGAACAGAAAGGGATTTCACTAGAAAGCTAGTCGTTATTTGGGTTGTAAAGGTGTATCCACAGAAGACACAGCACTATAGGGAATAAGGGAGACTGAACTTGATCAACTATAAACCATAAATAAATGTCAGGGTTTGGCTGATCTGCTCTAACTTTCTGCTGTTGATTATTGCAGGCTATTTAAAGCAGCTAGACTCACTTCCTCTTTTCCCTTGTGTTGTTTATGGCTGCAAGTGCATTCCCCTATGTTCCTGATTATCAGTGTATGACCTGGCTTTGTCTGCCACCCCTTCTGGCTCCTGACATCGCTGATCTCCGGATTCAGGACCCCGGCTTGTCTGAGTACCTGTCTTGGTTCCTGACCCCGGCTTGTCTTTTGGTTTACGCTACTGGATCACAATTTTGCTTTGGTTACTTTAATAAAGGTGTTTTGCACTTTACATTTTTTTGTCCGTCTGGTTTATGGTCCCTAAGTGTTTATTGATAGTGAGCTATAGGCCAGTGGATTCATAAGTGACAAAGCCAAAATGCACAGGAGTCCCATCAAATACCTGGATCTCCAGCGCATGAATCTTAGGCACCAACTGTATATGGAGAGTGGATGCCAGATGTAAGTCAAGTAAATTACTAGTAGCTTCGGAGTCGATAAGAGCTCTATGTGGAACGACCTTTAACCCCTATTGCAAAGACAAAATAAGGAAGCAGTGGGAAGTCGGAGTACTAGTCCAATGAGGAATGGTCTAAGGAACATGCCGCACACTGGTCCTGAGGACAAACAGGACAGTTATGGAGTAGGTGGCCATCTTTACTGCAATATAACCAGAGGTTTATAGTGTGACTCAGGGACCTCTCTTCTGCAATTAGAGAGGCAATAGTCATACTGATATGCATGGATTCACCAGAGTCTAGTGGCGCAGATGGTGGAGTCAACCACACTGCAGCCAGGGAATGAATCGTCTCCTGAGGTCATTCTTGGAGTGGTCTATCAATCTGGAAAGATAAGGTGAATAAAGCCTTCAGAGATTTAGGTACCCCTACATGTACCAGCTCTTCCATCTTGGTATCTGATAACCCCAATCAGAACTGATCCTTCAGAGCTGGTTCATTCCACTGAGTATCGGCACCTTGAGGAGGAATTCCCCAGCACGTCCCTCTGGAGTTTCTATGGGGATTGTAATAAGTAGCAGTCAGACAGGGGACAGGTCAGTAAGCAGACGACTACCTTTGTAGAAGATTGTGCCTCAGGAGAACCGGCTCATAAGGACGACATCAGGGCATTGCGGACAGACTGATACCAGTGTCCAGTCACAAGACACAGGGAGAGGTCAGGGCACTGCGGAGAGAATTAGGCCAGTGTCCAGTCACAGGGAGAGGTCAGGGCGCTGTGGAGGGGCGTTAGGCCAGTGTCCAGTCAAGACACAGAGAGAGGTCAGGGCGCTGCGGAGAGAATTAGGCCAGTGTCCAGGCACAAGACACAGGGAGAGGTCAGGGTGCTGCAGAGGGAATTAGGCCAGTGTCCAGTCACAGGGAGAGGTCAGGGCGCTGTGGAGGGGTGTTAGGCCAGTGTCCAGTCAAGACACAGGGAGAGGTCAGGGCGCTGCAGAGGGAATTAGGCCAGTGTCCAGTCAAGACACAGGGAGAGGTCAGGGCGCTGCAGAGGGAATTAGGCCAGTGTCCAGTCACAGGGAGAGGTCAGGGCACTGTGGAGGGGAATTAGGCCAGTGTCCAGTCACAGGGAGAGGTCAGGGCACTGTGGAGGGGAATTAGGCCAGTGTCCAGTCACAGGGAGAGGTCAGGGCGCTGTGGAGGGGAATTAGGCCAGTGTCCAGTCACAGGGAGAGGTCAGGGCGCTGTGGAGGGGAATTAGGCCAGTGTCCAGTCACAGGGAGAGGTCAGGGCGCTGTGGAGGGGAATTAGGCCAGTGTCCAGTCACAGGGAGAGGTCAGGGCGCTGTGGAGGGGAATTAGGCCAGTGTCCAGTCACAGGGAGAGGTCAGGGCGCTGTGGAGGGGAATTAGGCCAGTGTCCAGTCACAGGGAGAGGTCAGGGCGCTGTGGAGGGGAATTAGGCCAGTGTCCAGTCACAGGGAGAGGTCAGGGCGCTGTGGAGGGGAATTAGGCCAGTGTCCAGTCACAGGGAGAGGTCAGGGTGCTGTGGAGGGGAATTAGGCCAGTGTCCAGTCACAGGGAGAGGTCAGGGTGCTGTGGAGGGGAATTAGGCCAGTGTCCAGTCACAGGGAGAGGTCAGGGTGCTGTGGAGGGGAATTAGGCCAGTGTCCAGTCACAGGGAGAGGTCAGGGTGCTGTGGAGGGGAATTAGGCCAGTGTCCAGTCACAGGGAGAGGTCAGGGTGCTGTGGAGGGGAATTAGGCCAGTGTCCAGTCACAGGGAGAGGTCAGGGTGCTGTGGAGGGGAATTAGGCCAGTGTCCAGTCACAGGGAGAGGTCAGGGTGCTGTGGAGGGGAATTAGGCCAGTGTCCAGTCACAGGGAGAGGTCAGGGCGCTGTGGAGGGGAATTAGGCCAGTGTCCAGTCACAGGGAGAGGTCAGGGCGCTGTGGAGGGGAATTAGGCCAGTGTCCAGTCACAGGGAGAGGTCAGGGCAGTGCGGTGGGGAATTAGGCCAGTGTCCAGTCACAGGGAGAGGTCAGGGCAGTGCGGAGGGGAATTAGGCCAGTGTCCAGTCACAGGGAGAGGTCAGGGCAGTGCGGAGGGGAATTAGGCCAGTGTCCAGTCACAGGGAGAGGTCAGGGCGCTGTGGAGGGGAATTAGGCCAGTGTCCAGTCACAGGGAGAGGTAAGGGCAGTGCAGAGTGGAATTAGGCCAGTGTCCAGTCACAGGGAGAGGTCAGGGCAGTGCAGAGTGGAATTAGGCCAGTGTCCAGTCACAGGGAGAGGTCAGGGCGCTGTGGAGGGGAATTAGGCCAGTGTCCAGTCACAGGGAGAGGTAAGGGCAGTGCAGAGTGGAATTAGGCCAGTGTCCAGTCACAGGGAGAGGTCAGGGCGCTGTGGAGGGGAATTAGGTCAGTGTCCAGTCACAGGGAGAGGTCTGGGCAGTGTGGAGGGGAATTAGGCCAGTGTCCAGTCACAGGGAGAGGTCAGGGCGCTGCGGAGGGGAATTAGGCCAGTGTCCAGTCACAGGGAGAGGTCAGGGTGCTGCGGAGGGGAATTAGGCCAGTGTCCAGTCACAGGGAGAGGTCAGGGTGCTGTGGAGGGGAATTAGGCCAGTGTCCAGTCACAGGGAGAGGTCAGGGTGCTGTGGAGGGGAATTAGGCCAGTGTCCAGTCACAGGGAGAGGTCAGGGTGCTGTGGAGGGGAATTAGGCCAGTGTCCAGTCACAGGGAGAGGTCAGGGTGCTGTGGAGGGGAATTAGGCCAGTGTCCAGTCACAGGGGAATTAGGCCAGTGTCCAGTCACAGGGAGAGGTCAGGGCAGTGCAGAGGGAATAAGGCCAGTGTCCAGTCACAGGGAGAGGTCAGGGTGCTGTGGAGGGGAATTAGGCCAGTGTCCAGTCACAGGGAGAGGTCAGGGTGCTGCGGAGGGGAATTAGGCCAGTGTCCAGTCACAGGGAGAGGTCAGGGCAGTGCGGAGGGGAATTAGGCCAGTGTCCAGTCACAGGGAGAGGTCAGGGCAGTGCGGAGGGGAATTAGGCCAGTGTCCAGTCACAGGGAGAGGTCAGGGCAGTGTGGAGTCCACTGTGTCAGAGGCGGATTTATTATGTAAACATCTGCAGAGAGGATGAATATACTCACATCAGGTTTTATCTCCTTAGTAAAGATCACTTTAGCATTTAAGTGGTTAAAAGCACCATTCAGATCAATGGGAATTTACACGTGGTGTAGTCCAACAGCAGCTATAGGGTTACATGTCCTATGTGATACCAGGGGGTAACTCTGAGGACAGGGCCCCCCCAATCATTAACTGTTTGAGTGCCAGAAGGGTAAACACCACATTGCATACCCCCCTGGCATTCAAAGGGTTGGTTTGAGGGAATTTACATGTATGAACCATGTAGGAATTACAGCCGGAGCGGTGTGCAATGCATTGTGTAGCTACTGGTCCTTAAATGGTTAAGATGACCACTCATGTGTCCTGCTGGGAACTCATGTCCACCTCCAGCAATGAGTGAAGATGTTATCTCTTCAACAAGATGCACAAAGACTTTCATAGGGGCCATTAGAATTTTTTAGCCATAAGTGGAAGTGGAGGAGTTACTTTTACTTTAACTTCATAAATGCTCAAAAAAAAAAAAAAAAAAAACCTCCTAAGGACTGCTTCACCGCGCGCCAAGAGTCCCACCATCCACCGCGCGCCAAGAGTCCCACCATCCACCGCGCGCCAAGAGTCCCACCATCCACCGCGCGCCAAGAGTCCCACCATCCACCTCACGCCAAGAGTCCCACCATCCACCTCACGCCAAGAGTCCCACCATCCACCGCGCGCCAAGAGTCCCACCATCCACCGCGCGCCAAGAGTCCCACCATCCACCGCGCGCCAAGAGTCCCACCATCCACCGCGCGCCAAGAGTCCCACCATCCACCTCACGCCAAGAGTCCCACCATCCACCTCACGCCAAGAGTCCCACCATCCACCATGCGCCAAGAGTCCCACCATCCACCGCACGCCAAGAGTCCCACCATCCACCGCGCCAAGAGTCCCACCATCCACCGCGCCAAGAGTCCCACCATCCACCGCGCACCAAGAGTTCCACCATCCACCGCGCACCAAGAGTCCCACCATCCACCAAGAGTCCCACCATCCACCGCACCAAGAGTCCCACCATCCACCAAGAGTCCCACCATCCTCCACGTGCCAAGAGTCCCACCATCCACCGCGCACCAAGAGTCCCACCATCCACCGCGCACCAAGAGTCCCACCATCCACCGCGCACCAAGAGTTCCACCATCCACCGCACCAAGAGTCCCACCATCCACCGCGCACCAAGAGTTCCACCATCCACCGCGCACCAAGAGTTCCACCATCCACCGCGCACCAAGAGTTCCACCATCCACCGCGCACCAAGAGTTCCACCATCCACCGCGCACCAAGAGTCCCACCATCCTCCACACCAAGAGACCCACCATCCACCAAGAGTCCCACCATCCACCATGTGTGGAGGCCTCTCTGTAATCTGTTTTAACCCATCTTCCTCAGCTGTGTACACCAAGTGTGGAGGCCTCTATCAGCTGCTTTTAAAAAGTCCTAGTGTGAAGCAATGTGCTGCATTCTCTTCTTGCATTGAAGGAGCTAAAATACAAATGTATTCAATGTTTGGGAATATTTACTTATTGCCCTGGGGGTGAGTTGGTCTGATCCAGAATTACTGTATTGAGTACATCAGCTTCACAACGAGAGACACGCACACACACACACACATACGTATATACACACACATACATACATGCACTGGTGGTGGCCCCATGATTTCTGATGGCATCCTTGCTGGGCACACATGGGTACAGGTGTAAACACTGAAGCTGCAGATCAATGTGCATTTCACGGTTTCTGCGCACATCCCTGAAGTCGTGGACAGAACTAGTAGCTGTGGAACCAGCAGGGATCTTGGCAAGAAGACGGTAACATTTTTGTTTAGAGTCCACTATACAATGTCCCTTGGGCTACTACACACCACCCCTCCTCCAGAGGCCTTTATCTCTCTACTGTAAGGCAATCAAATGGAAGAGCAGGCAGCAAAGCAAATTCATCCATCATGACTTCAAAGTTATTAATGTGCCATCTCTTGTATCGGAGAAAATAGGATAAAGATCCAGGGAAGTGTGTGACTGCCACTTGGGGATTAATAGAAAATGGCTTCAATGTTTCATCGTTGTACCTTCCTACGGATCAACGGGGGTGATAGGTTATGGTCTGGACTTGATGAGGCTGAAAACAATCATGTATTCATCAACTATGTTACTATATTGATTATCCTACAATTCTCTGTGCATGGGACATCTGGAAGGACACACTGGGGAGGAAGGCGTCTGGCCCGCAGACAAACAAGCTATCCCCCCAACTGCATTATCCAATTTACGTTTTCTGCCCATTGTTGTGTGTAGCATGTCCTTCTCCCCCTCAATCCCTGCTATATAATTTGTGTCTGTACAGCTTACAATTCTATGGCTGCTTATTAGTAGTCAAAGTGTAAGCTCTGTGGTATCACTACTGTTGCTCAATTTCAATGGCAAACTCTGTGGCATCACTAGTGTAGCCAGTGTCAGTGAGCTGCTGGATAAGCCAGCAGTATATTGTCATGTATAGAAACAGGTACACAGACCCACAGGAACCCTGGTCTAATTGTGTTTATTTAGGAGTCCCTGGTAAGCCTGTTGTCAGTCTGATGTACACCTAGGGGCAACAGTTCATAAGAAAGATATTCTGACATAAGAGTTGAGCAACTCAATGAAAATGTAATAATGAGCAAAGACAATCCAGATTGGGGGGTGTACTCCAGTATAGATGCGCCTACAAAAGTGATAGGATTAATATTAACAAGTATTTGTAGAGGCAATTTCAAGCCCTCTCTGGGACCTCTTCATCAGTCAGGCTTGGAGGAAAGGACTTAACTGTCAGCAAAGGAAAGGATTTATTCATGTAAGAGCAGTAAGATATGGAAATTACAGGTGAGAGAAATGGGGATGGCTGATATAGTAGAGGTATGCAAGAAGAGGTTGGACTACATTGTACAAATCATAATATATAGGATTGTAGGATTTACTGGGTTGATGGATGTGTTCTTTCACTCAATGTCATTTTGTGCTCTTTTACACTATATTTAAATGTAATTATGATCATAAAGAAAACATGATTCCCCTTTAAGAAAAGATGAACCCACAGAAGGCAATACGCACAAAGTAAAAATGTGAAGCAATTCTGGGTCAAACCAACTGCACTATAGGGAACATCTAAGAATTCCCATTAATTTAGATGAGGAGTTTAACCCTTTAATACTAGTGAGGTGTCCAGCAACAGTGCAGGGCAACCCATTATATACCAAAAGACAAAGAAAGGAGAGCGCATCATAGTGTATCAGTTGTAAAGTGGAAATCGATCATATAGAGGAAGGTATACTACTTACATTCCTCCGTGGCTACTGGTATCAATGTAGTACGAACATGCGTGGGGGATATTACCGCCACACAGACTGCGCTCAGTCACTTCTTCACAAAACATCCGCAGGAACACTAGAAAACAGTAGAGAAACGCACACAGGCAGAGAGGAGCCCAAACAGATATTCTGTAAAAGTGAACAGCTGCTTCAAAGAGATGTGAACTGGAAGTTACATATCCACGTCCCTCCGGTCCGTACTGAGGGGAACCGGTGTATGACCCAGCAGGGAAATGTCACCAGTCCTCCCGCAAATGGGCACCAGATACAATGTGGCACTCCAAGGGTTAAATCCACTGTGACACAGATTGCTCCAAGGAAAAAGGATCAGATGCAGTGCAGACCAATAAATGTATATATAAATGGAATTTATTTGTAATAAAGACAAATGTGTTATATTATTACAACTGTCCTGACATGTTTCCTGATCTACCGATCACTTCTTTAGAGGAAATATAGTCTGAACTGCTAATGGTTTGTGATTCACCTTTCACATCAACCTCTGTATCCCATTGGTTACTGGGGATTCAAACTAACCAATGGGAACAACAATTATACATCTGATCACTTGTACTAATACAGTTAAAGGGATATATTTAAAGGGATGTGTTAAAAAAACACATCTCCATTAGAAACATCATATACTGCTAAAGGCTATTTGAATCACTTCTCAAAACGATCTCTGTATCCCATTGGTTACTGGGGATTCAAACTAACCAATGGGAACAACTATTGGAAATCTAACCACTAGAATTGATACAATTAAAGGGATATATTTAAAAAAACATTGACTAAATGATCACCAGCTAGGGAATCTCAACCATCATGAGGTAGATTGCCATATCAAAAAATAATAATAAAATAATAACTGTAATGAACATATGAAAGCACATGTAAAGGTGAAACAGATGCGTGTCCAAAGAAGGCGACAATCACTTGCGCCCGTTGCAAAACATCCCCAAGACTCATATTGGTATAAATCAAAAAGCTGTTGTGAAGTGAAAAAAAAATATGAACTACAATTTAAATATATCCCTTTAAATATATCCCTTTAATTGTATCACTTCTAGTGGTTAGATTTCCAGTAGTTGCTTCCATTAGTTAGTTTGAATCCCCAGTAACCAATGGGATACACAGATTGATGTGAAAGGTGATACAAATATCCCTCAGAAGTGTATGATGTCTCTAATGGAGATTTGTTTTTGTTTTTTTTAAACACATCCCTTTAATTGTATTAGTACAAGTGATCAGATGTATAACAGTTGTTCCCATTGGTTAATTTGAATCACCAGTAACCAGTGGGATACAGACTTTAGATTTCCTCTGAAGACGTGATTGGTAGATCAAGTAACATGTCAGGAGAGTCTTAATAATATAAGATGTTTGTGTTTATTTTTTGTATTGTTTAATATATATGAACTAGTTGTGTACACAGGCTGCGGTGCAGTTATGCGCAGTAGAGACTGCCCGCGCCGCGGCTGATATGGAGCGAGGCGCTCTGAATTCAGACCTGAGACAGTGCGCAGAGAGGACTTCAGTCTGAATTTAGATCGCTCCGCATCAGCCGCGGCGCGGGCAGTCTCTACTGCGCATGATTGCAGTGCATGCAGCTGTCTCTACTGAGCATGACAGCTTCTGACAAACTTTGTTAGCGAATTATAATATAGGATAAATTCCCTTTTTATATACATTTATTGGTCTGCACTACATCTGATCCTGTTTTCCTTGGAGCAATCTGTGTCACAGTGGATTTAACCCTTGGAGTGCCACAACTGTATCTGGTGTCCATTTCCCCGCTAGCTAGTACACCGGATCCCTTCAATACGGACTGGAGGGACGTGGATATGTAAGTTCCATTTTACATCTCTTTGAAGCAACTGTATATTTTCACAAAATACTTGTTTAGGCTCCTGTGTGTATAACCGATTATACAGCTCACTAGCAATGAAGAGGTTAAACCCTGATTTAAATCAATCCCAGTTTGAGGAATATTTGTGTATTACCCATGGTGCAGTTGGCGTGTACTGAGTTTGCTCCCTTTGCCGTTGTACACATGGCCCCCAACTGTTCCCAGGTTTAGTAAATGTTAATCTTCAGACAAAATGTGGGCTCACATAATATTCACTTGAAATCCACGAAACGCGATGAGAATGTAATCCAAGCTCCACACAGACACTGCGATTTGGTTTTCAATGAGGATTTGACATCACTGGGCCCAGGAATATATCCCAGGTTCATTTTCATCCCAAATCTGAGCCTGGCGCACGTCTAAGTCCAACCTGGGCGTGAACACTGGCGAATTCCTACTTCATGTTGTATTCCTGTGTGAATTGGCGCTGTTCTTGTTGCCTCTAATTCTTTTGTACAGAAAAAGTGAAAGAATCCAACAAATTGGTTGAATTACAAGAATATATCACATCAAGACATCTGAAGTTTGGGATTTTTTTAAGACATTGAATTGCTGCCATTTTTATATAATTCTTCTGCCCCCTGGGCTGACCCTTGACCTCTTTTCTTTGTTATGGCCACAAGCCTCATATCCTATAACAGAAACCTTATAAATGGCCATAAAGAGGCCTGCCCCAGGGGATATATGAAAAGGGGCCTCTCTCTCGTGTCTTTAGAGAGTCTGTTAACAGTAAGTCATTAAGAACATGGTCCTGCGCTTTGTATTACATCTCTTCATCCAAGTTCCCGTTTATTACAGTGAATCGCTACAGAGCAATGCTATAATCTGTTTAACTGTAAGGATTTATACATACCGAAACCCCCAGGACTGGAAGAGACTAATTCACATTGACTGATTATCTCTGCCATCGGGGGAATGCACACATAATGCCAGCGATTGTCCTCAATAAGGCTTTACACATTCCCCGGAGAACCCGATCCTACACAATTGCTGGAGGAATTTCACTGGTTAAACCCAACACATTGTGTCCACTGCTAGATAAAGGGACATATGGGCAAGGGAAAAAGAGGAGCAAGCCTGGGGAACCAATTAACTATAGATGACTCCTGAAACTTACCAACATGCCCATAGATTTAAATAGTTTGAAATATGCAGGAAATCTCCTGTAGCACTGAAAGGGTTAGATAAAGGAAAACCAACCTCTAATATAACCGGAGCTACTTTTATCAATGAAATGTACTAATCTACTATACTCAGGTACTGTACAACTATAGAAAGTGTACTGTGCGTCTATACCCATGTACTGTGCTACTATGGAACATGTACTGTGCATCTATACCCATGTACTGTGCTACTATAGAACGTGCACTGTGCATCTACACCCATGTACTGTGCGTCTATACCCTTGAACTGTGCTACTATAGAACGTGCACTGTGCATCTACACCCATGTACTGTGCGTCTATACCCTTGAACTGTGCTACTATAGAACGTGTACTGTGCATCGATACCCTTGTACTGTGCTACTATAGAACGTGTACTGTGCATCTATACCCATGTACTGTGCTACTATAGAACGTGCACTGTGCGTCTATACCCATGTACTGTGCTACTATAGAACGTGTACTGTGCATCTCTACCCATGTACTGTGCTACTATAGAACGTGTACTGTGCATCTATACCCATGTACTGTGCTACTATGGAACATGTACTGTGCATCTATACCCATGTACTGTGCTACTATAGAACGTGCACTGTGCATCTACACCCATGTACTGTGCGTCTATACCCTTGAACTGTGCTACTATAGAACGTGCACTGTGCATCTACACCCATGTACTGTGCGTCTATACCCTTGAACTGTGCTACTATAGAACGTGTACTGTGCATCGATACCCTTGTACTGTGCTACTATGGAACATGTACTGTGCATCTATACCCATGTACTGTGCTACTATAGAACGTGCACTGTGCATCTACACCCATGTACTGTGCTACTATAGAACATGTACTGTGCATCTATACCCTTGTACTGTGCTACTATGGAACATGTATTGTGCATCTATACCCATGTACTGTACTACTATAGAACGTGCACTGTGCATCTACACCCATGTACTGTGCTACTATAGAATGTGTACTCTGCATCTATACCCTTGTACTGTGCTACTATAGAACGTGCACTGTGCATCTATACCCATGTACTGTACTACTATAGAACGTGCACTGTGCATCTACACCCATGTACTGTGCTACTATAGAACGTGCACTGTGCATCTACACCCATGTACTGTGCTACTATAGAACGTGCACTGTGCGTCTATACCCATGTACTGTGCTACTACAGAACGTGCACTGTGCGTCTATACCCATGTACTGTGCTACTATAGAACGTGCACTGTGCATCTACACCCATGTACTGTGCTACTATAGAACATGTACTGTGCATCTATACCCTTGTACTGTGCTACTATGGAACATGTATTGTGCATCTATACCCATGTACTGTACTACTATAGAACGTGCACTGTGCATCTACACCCATGTACTGTGCTACTATAGAATGTGTACTCTGCATCTATACCCTTGTACTGTGCAACTATAGAACGTGCACTGTGCATCTATACCCATGTACTGTACTACTATAGAACGTGCACTGTGCATCTACACCCATGTACTGTGCTACTATAGAACGTGCACTGTGCATCTACACCCATGTACTGTGCTACTATAGAACGTGCACTGTGCATCTATACCCATGTACTGTGCTACTATAGAACGTGCACTGTGTGTCTATACCCATGTACTGTGCTACTATAGAACGTGCACTGTGTGTCTATACCCATGTACTGTGCTACTATAGAACGTGCACTGTGTGTCTATACCCATGTACTGTGCTACTACAGAACGTGCACTGTGTGTCTATACCCATGTACTGTGCTACTACAGAACGTGCACTGTGCGTCTATACCCATGTACTGTGCGTCTATACCCATGTACTGTGCTACTATAGAACGTGTGCACTGTGCGTCTATACCCATGTACTGTGCTACTATAGAACGTGTGCACTGTGCGTCTATACCCATGTACTGTGCTACTATAGAACGTGCACTGTGCGTCTATACCCATGTACTGTGCTACTATAGAATGTGCACTGTGCGTCTATACCCATGTACTGTGCGTCTATACCCATGTACTGTGCTACTATAGAACGTGTGCACTGTGCGTCTATACCCATGTACTGTGCTACTATAGAACGTGCACTGTGCGTCTATACCCATGTACTGTGCTACTATAGAACATGTACTGTGCGTCTATACCCATGTACTGTGCTACTATAGAACGTGCACTGTGCATCTACACCCATGTACTGTGCTACTATAGAACGTGCACTGTGCGTCTATACCCATGTACTGTGCTACTATAGAACGTGCACTGTGCGTCTATACCCATGTACTGTGCGTCTATACCCATGTACTGTGCTACTATAGAACGTGTGCACTGTACGTCTACACCCATGTACTGTGCTACTATAGAACGTGCACTGTGCGTCTATACCCATGTACTGTGCTACTATAGAACGTGCACTGTGCATCTACACCCATGTACTGTGCTACTATAGAACGTGTACTGTGCATCTATACCCATGTACTGTGCTACTATAGAACGTGTGCACTGTGCGTGTACACCCATGTACTGTGCTACTATAGAACGTGTACTGTGCATCTATACCCTTGTACTGTGCTACTATAGAACGTGCACTGTGCGTCTATACCCATGTACTGTGCTACTATAGAATGTGCACTGTGCGTCTATACCCATGTACTGTGCGTCTATACCCATGTACTGTGCTACTATAGAACGTGTGCACTGTGCGTCTATACCCATGTACTGTGCTACTATAGAACGTGCACTGTGCGTCTATACCCATGTACTGTGCTACTATAGAACGTGCACTGTGCGTCTATACCCATGTACTGTGCTACTATAGAACGTGCACTGTGCGTCTATACCCATGTACTGTGCTACTATAGAACGTGCACTGTGCATCTATACCCATGTACTGTGCTACTATAGAACGTGCACTGTGCGTCTATACCCATGTACTGTGCGTCTATACCCATGTACTGTGCTACTATAGAACGTGCACTGTGCATCTATACCCATGTACTGTGCTACTATAGAACGTGCACTGTGCGTCTATACCCATGTACTGTGCGTCTATACCCATGTACTGTGCTACTATAGAACGTGCACTGTGCGTCTATACCCATGTACTGTGCTACTATAGAACGTGTACTGTGCGTCTATACCCATGTACTGTGCGTCTATACCCATGTACTGTGCTACTATAGAACGTGCACTGTGCATCTACACCCATGTACTGTGCTACTATAGAACGTGCACTGTGCGTCTATACCCATGTACTGTGCTACTATAGAACGTGCACTGTGCGTCTATACCCATGTACTGTGCGTCTATACCCATGTACTGTGCTACTATAGAACGTGCACTGTGCATCTACACCCATGTACTGTGCTACTATAGAACGTGTACTGTGCATCTATACCCATGTACTGTGCTACTATAGAACGTGTGCACTGTGCGTCTACACCCATGTACTGTGCTACTATAGAACGTGTACTGTGCATCTATACCCATGTACTGTGTTACTATAGAACGTGCACTGTGCATCTACACCCATGTACTGTGCTACTATAGAACGTGCACTGTGCGTCTATACCCATGTACTGTGCTACTATAGAACGTGCACTGTGCATCTATACCCATGTACTGTGCTACTATAGAACGTGCACTGTGCGTCTATACCCATGTACTGTGCTACTATAGAACGTGCACTGTGCGTCTATACCCATGTACTGTGCTACTATAGAACGTGCACTGTGCGTCTATACCCATGTACTGTGCTACTATAGAACGTGCACTGTGCATCTATACCCATGTACTGTGCTACTATAGAACGTGCACTGTGCATCTATACCCATGTACTGTGCTACTATAGAACGTGCACTGTGCGTCTATACCCATGTACTGTGCTACTATAGAACGTGCACTGTGCGTCTATACCCATGTACTGTGCTACTATAGAACGTGCACTGTGCGTCTATACCCATGTACTGTGCTACTATAGAACGTGCACTGTGCATCTACACCCATGTACTGTGCTACTATAGAACGTGCACTGTGCATCTACACCCATGTACTGTGCTACTATAGAACGTGTACTGTGCATCTATACCCCTGTACTGTGCTACTATAGAACGTGCACTGTGCGTCTATACCCATGTACTGTGCTACTATAGAACGTGTACTGTGCATCTACACCCATGTACTGTGCTACTATAGAACGTGCACTGTGCATCTATACCCATGTACTGTGCTACTATAGAACGTGTACTGTGCATCTATACCCCTGTACTGTGCTACTATAGAACGTGTGCACTGTACGTCTATACCCATGTACTGTGCTACTATAGAACGTGTACTGTGCATCTATACCCTTGTACTGTGCTACTATAGAACGTGCACTGTGCGTCTATACCCATGTACTGTGCTACTATAGAACGTGCACTGTGCGTCTATACCCATGTACTGTGCTACTATAGAACGTGCACTGTGCATCTACACCCATGTACTGTGCTACTATAGAACGTGCACTGTGCGTCTATACCCATGTACTGTGCGTCTATACCCATGTACTGTGCTACTATAGAACGTGCACTGTGCATCTATACCCATGTACTGTGCTACTATAGAACGTGTACTGTGCATCTACACCCATGTACTGTGCTACTATAGAATGTGCACTGTGCGTCTATACCCATGTACTGTGCTACTATAGAACGTGTACTGTGCATCTATACCCATGTACTGTGCTACTATAGAACGTGCACTGTGCGTCTATACCCATGTACTGTGCTACTATAGAACGTGTACTGTGCATCTATACCCATGTACTGTGCTACTATAGAACGTGTACTGTGCATCTATACCCATGTACTGTGCTACTATAGAACGTGCACTGTGCGTCTATACCCATGTACTGTGCTACTATAGAACGTGTAGTGTGCATCTCTACCCATGTACTGTGCTACTATAGAACGTGTACTGTGCATCTATACCCATGTACTGTGCTACTATAGAACGTGCACTGTGCGTCTATACCCATGTACTGTGCTACTATAGAACGTGCACTGTGCATCTATACCCATGTACTGTGCTACTATAGAACGTGTACTGTGCATCTATACCCCTGTACTGTGCTACTATAGAACGTGCACTGTGCGTCTATACCCATGTACTGTGCTACTATAGAACGTGTACTGTGCATCTATACCCTTGTACTGTGCTACTTATAGAACGTGCACTGTGCGTCTATACCCATGTACTGTGCGTCTATACCCATGTACTGTGCTACTATAGAACGTGTGCACTGTGCGTCTATACCCATGTACTGTGCTACTATAGAACGTGTACTGTGCATCTATACCCATGTACTGTGCTACTATAGAACGTGCACTGTGCGTCTATACCCATGTACTGTGCTACTATAGAACGTGCACTGGGCATCTATACCCATGTACTGTGCTACTATAGAACGTGTACTGTGCATCTATACCCATGTACTGTGCTACTATAGAACGTGCACTGTGCGTCTATACCCATGTACTGTGCTACTATAGAACGTGCACTGTGCATCTATACCCATGTACTGTGCTACTATAGAACGTGTACTGTGCATCTATACCCTGTACTGTGCTACTATAGAACGTGCACTGTGCGTCTATACCCATGTACTGTGCTACTATAGAACGTGTACTGTGCATCTATACCCATGTACTGTGCTACTATAGAACGTGTACTGTGCATCTATACCCATGTACTGTGCTACTATAGAACGTGCACTGTGCGTCTATACCCATGTACTGTGCTACTATAGAACGTGCACTGTGCATCTATACCCATGTACTGTGCTACTATAGAACGTGTACTGTGCATCTATACCCCTGTACTGTGCTACTATAGAACGTGCACTGTGCGTCTATACCCATGTACTGTGCTACTATAGAACGTGTACTGTGCATCTATACCCTTGTACTGTGCTACTATAGAACGTGCACTGTGCATCTATACCCCTGTACTGTGCTACTATAGAACGTGCACTGTGCGTCTATACCCATGTACTGTGCGTCTATACCCATGTACTGTGCTACTATAGAACGTGTACTGTGCATCTATACCCATGTACTGTGCTACTATAGAACGTGCACTGAAAATAAAATTACTGTATTAACCTATTTCCAGAGCTGATCTTATCTACTCCTCGTTCCTTCCCACCACTAACCCAGCGCTGCATCCCGTGTGTCCTTCCACTAACCCGGCGTGTGTCCTTCCACTAACCCGGCGTGTGTCCTTCCACTAACCCGGCGCTGCACCGCGTGTGTCCTTCCACTAACTCTGCTCTGCACCGCGTGTGTCCTTCCACTAACTCTGCTCTGCACCCCGTGTGTCCTTCCACTAACTCTGCTCTGCACCGCGTGTGTCCTTCCACTAACTCTGCGCTGCACCGCGTGTGTCCTTCCACTAACTCTGCTCTGCACCGCGTGTGTCCTTCCACTAACCCGGCGCTGCACCCCGTGTGTCCTTCCACTAACTCTGCTCTGCACCCCGTGTGTCCTTCCACTAACTCTGCGCTGCACCCCGTGTGTCCTTCCACTAACTCTGCTCTGCACCCCGTGTGTCCTTCCACTAACTCTGCGCTGCACCCCGTGTGTCCTTCCACTAACTCTGCGCTGCACCCCGTGTCCTTCCACAAACTCTGCGCTGCACCCCGTGTGTCTTTCCACTAACTCTGCTCTGCACCCCGTGTGTCCTTCCACTAACTCTGCTCTGCACCCCTTCTGTCCTTCCACTAACTCTGCGCTGCACCCCGTGTGTCCTTCCACTAACTCTGCTCTGCACCCCGTGTCCTTCCACTAATCCATCGCTGCACCCCGTGTGTCCTTCCACTAACTCTGCTCTGCACCCCGTGTCCTTCCACTAACTCTGCGCTGCACCCCGTGTGTCCTTCCACTAACTCTGCTCTGCACCCCGTGTCCTTCCACTAACTCTGCGCTGCACCCCGTGTGTCCTTCCACTAACTCTGCGCTGCACCCCGTGTGTCCTTCCACTAACTCTGCGCTGCACCCCATGTGTCCTTCCACTAACTCTGCTCTGCACCCCGTGTGTCCTTCCACTAACTCTGCTCTGCACCCCGTGTCCTTCCACTAACTCTGCTCTGCACCCCGTGTCCTTCCACTAACTCTGCTCTGCACCCCGTGTGTCCTTCCACTAACTCTGCTCTGCACCCCGTGTCCTTCCACTAACTCTGCGCTGCACCCCGTGTGTCCTTCCAGTAACTCTGCTCTGCACCCCGTGTCCTTCCACTAACTCTGCTCTGCACCCCGTGTGTCCTTCCAGTAACTCTGCTCTGCACCCCGTGTGTCCTTCCACTAACTCTGCTCTGCACCCCGTGTGTCCTTCCACTAACTCTGCTCTGCACCCCGTGTGTCCTTCCACTAACTCTGCTCTGCACCCTGTGTGTCCTTCCACTAACTCTGCTCTGCACCCCGTGTGTCCTTCCACTAACTCTGCTCTGCACCCCGTGTCCTTCCACTAACTCTGCGCTGCACCCCGTGTGTCCTTCCACTAACTCTGCTCTGCACCCCGTGTGTCCTTCCACTAACTCTGCTCTGCACCCCGTGTGTCCTTCCACTAACTCTGCTCTGCACCCCGTGTGTCCTTCCACTAACTCTGCGCTGCACCCCGTGTGTCCTTCCACTAACTCTGCGCTGCACCCCGTGTGTCCTTCCACTAACTCTGCGCTGCACCCCGTGTCCTTCCACTAACTCTGCTCTGCACCCCGTGTCCTTCCACTAACTCTGCTCTGCACCCCGTGTGTCCTTCCACTAACTCTGCTCTGCACCCCGTGTCCTTCCACTAACTCTGCTCTGCACCCCGTGTGTCCTTCCACTAACTCTGCGCTGCACCCCGTGTGTCCTTCCACTAACTCTGCTCTGCACCCCGTGTGTCCTTCCACTAACTCTGCTCTGCACCCCGTGTGTCCTTCCACTAACTCTGCGCTGCACCCCATGTGTCCTTCCACTAACTCTGCTCTGCACCCCGTGTGTCCTTCCACTAACTCTGCTCTGCACCCCGTGTGTCCTTCCAGTAACTCTGCTCTGCACCCCGTGTGTCCTTCCACTAACTCTGCGCTGCACCCCGTGTCCTTCCACTAACTCTGCTCTGCACTCCGTGTGTCCTTCCACTAACT
The DNA here is from genome assembly GCA_037306005.1 of Rhinophrynus dorsalis. Lineage (NCBI taxonomy): Eukaryota > Metazoa > Chordata > Amphibia > Anura > Rhinophrynidae > Rhinophrynus > Rhinophrynus dorsalis. The sequence continues at coordinate 512,671,133 of CM074722.1, read as the reverse complement.
CTGCTCTGCACCCCGTGTGTCCTTCCACTAACTCTGCTCTGCACCCCGTGTGTCCTTCCACTAACTCTGCTCTGCACCCCGTGTGTCCTTCCACTAACTCTGCGCTGCACCCCGTGTGTCCTTCCACTAACTCTGCTCTGCACCCCGTGTGTCCTTCCACTAACTCTGCGCTGCACCCCGTGTGTCCTTCCACTAACTCTGCTCTGCACCCCGTGTGTCCTTCCACTAACTCTGCGCTGCACCCCGTGTGTCCTTCCACTAACTCTGCTCTGCACCCCGTGTGTCCTTCCACTAACTCTGCTCTGCACCCCGTGTGTCCTTCCACTAACTCTGCGCTGCACCCCGTGTGTCCTTCCACTAACTCTGCTCTGCACCCCGTGTGTCCTTCCACTAACTCTGCGCTGCACCCCGTGTGTCCTTCCACTAACTCTGCTCTGCACCCCGTGTGTCCTTCCACTAACTCTGCTCTGCACCCCGTGTGTCCTTCCACTAACCTCTGCTCTGCACCCCGTAGTGTCCTTCCACTAACTCTGCGCTGCACCCTGTGTGTCCTTCCACTAACTCTGCGCTGCACCCTGTGTGTCCTTCCACTAACTCTGCGCTGCACCCCGTGTGTCCTTCCACTAACTCTGCTCTGCACCCGTGTGTCCTTTCCACTAACTCTGCGCTGCACCCTGTGTGTCCTTCCACTAACTCTGCTCTGCACCCCGTGTGTCCTTCCACTAACTCTGCTCTGCACCCCGTGTGTCCTTCCACTAACTCTGCTCTGCACCCCGTGTGTCCTTCCACTAACTCTGCGCTGCACCCCGTGTGTCCTTCCACTAACTCTGCGCTGCACCCCGTGTCCATTCCACTAACTCTGCGCTGCACCCGTGTCCTTCCACTAACTCTGCACTGCACCCCGTGTGTCCTTCCACTAACTCTGCTCTGCACCCCGTGTGTCCCTTCCACCTAACTCTGCTCTGCACCCCGTGTCCTTCCACTAACTCTGCTCTGCACCCCGTGTCCTTCCACTAACTCTGCTCTGCACCCCGTGTGGTCCTTCCATTAACTCTGCTCGCACCCCGTGGTCCTTCCACTAACTCTGCTCTGCACCCCGTGTGTCCTTCCACTAACTCTGCGCTGCACCCCGTGTCCCTTCCACTAACTCTGCGCTGCACCCCGTGTGTCCTTCCACTAACTCTGCTCTGCACCCCGTGTGTCCTTCCACTAACTCTGCTCTGCACCCCGTGTGTCCTTCCACTAACTCTGCGCTGCACCCCGTGTGTCCTTCCCACTAACTCTGCTCTGCACCCCGTGTGTCTTCCACTAACTCTGCTCTGCACTCGTGTGTCCTTCCACTAACTCTGCTCTGCACCCCGTGTGTCCTTCCACTAACTCTGCTCTGCACCCGTGTCTCCTTCCACTAACTCTGCTCTGCACCCCGTGTGTCCTTCCATTAACTCTGCTCTGCACCCCGTGTGTCCTTCCACTAACTCTGCTCTGCACCCGTGTGTCCTTCCACTAACTCTGCTCTGCACCCCGTGTGTCCTTCCACTAACCTGCGCTGCACCCCCGTGTGTCCTTCCACTAACTCTGCGCTGCACCCCGTGTCCTTCCACTACTCTGCTCTGCACCCCGTGTGTCCTTCCACTAACTCTGCTCTGCACCGCCCGTGTGTCCTTCATTAACTCTGCTCTGCACCCCGTGGTCCTTCCACTAAACTCGCTCTGCAGCACCCGTGTTCCTTCCATTAACTCTGCTCTGCACCCCGTGTGTCCTTCCACTAACTCTGCTCTGCACCCCGTGTCCTTCATTAACTCTGCTCTGCACCCCGTGTGTCCTTCCACTAACTCTGCGCTGCACCCCGTGTCCTTCCATTAACTCTGCGCTGCACCCCGTGTGTCCTTCCACTAACTCTGCTCTGCACCCCGGTGTCCTTCCACTAACTCTGCGCTGCACCCTGTGTGTCCTTCCACTAACTCTGCGCTGCACCCTGTGTGTCCTTCCACTAACTCTGCTCTGCACCCTGTGTGTCCTTCCACTAACTCTGCGCTGCACCCCGTGTGTCCTTCCACTAACTCTGCGCTGCACCCCGTGTGTCCTTCCACTAACTCTGCTCTGCACCTCGTGTGTCCTTCCACTAACTCTGCTCTGCACCCCGTGTGTCCTTCCACTAACTCTGCTCTGCACCCCGTGTGTCCTTCCACTAACTCTGCTCTGCACCCCGTGTGTCCTTCCACTAACTCTGCTCTGCACCCCGTGTGTCCTTCCACTAACTCTGCTCTGCACCCCGTGTGTCCTTCCACTAACTCTGCGCTGCACCCCGTGTGTCCTTCCACTAACTCTGCTCTGCACCCCGTGTGTCCTTCCACTAACTCTGCGCTGCACCCCGTGTGTCCTTCCACTAACTCTGCTCTGCACCCCGTGTGTCTTTCCACTAACTCTGCTCTGCACCCCGTGTGTCCTTCCACTAACTCTGCTCTGCACCCCGTGTGTCCTTCCACTAACTCTGCTCTGCACCCCGTGTGTCCTTCCACTAACTCTGCTCTGCACCCCGTGTCCTTCCACTAACTCTGCTCTGCACCCCGTGTGTCCTTCCACTAACTCTGCTCTGCACCCCGTGTGTCCTTCCACTAACTCTGCTCTGCACCCCGTGTCCTTCCACTAACTCTGCTCTGCACCCCGTGTGTCCTTCCACTAACTCTGCTCTGCACCCCGTGTGTCCTTCCACTAACTCTGCGCTGCACCCCGTGTGTCCTTCCACTAACTCTGCGCTGCACCCCGTGTGTCCTTCCACTAACTCTGCGCTGCACCCCGTGTGTCCTTCCACTAACTCTGCGCTGCACCCCGTGTGTCTTTCCACTAACTCTGCGCTGCACCCTGTGTGTCCTTCCACTAACTCTGCTCTGCACCTCGTGTGTCCTTCCATTAACTCTGCTCTGCACCCCGTGTGTCCTTCCACTAACTCTGCTCTGCACCCCGTGTGTCCTTCCATTAACTCTGCTCTGCACCCCATGTGTCCTTCCACTAACTCTGCTCTGCACCCCGTGTGTCCTTCCACTAACTCTGCTCTGCACCCCGTGTGTCCTTCCACTAACTCTGCACCCCGTGTCTCCTTCCACTAACTCTGCTCTGCACCCCGTGTGTCCTTCCACTAACTCTGCTCTGCACCCCGTGTGTCCTTCCACTAACTCTGCTCTGCACCCCGTGTCCTTCCAGTAACTCTGCGCTGCACCCCGTGTGTCCTTCCACTAACTCTGCTCTGCACCCCGTGTGTCCTTCCACTAACTCTGCTCTGCACCCCGTGTCCTTCCAGTAACTCTGCGCTGCACCCCGTGTCCTTCCACTAACTCTGCTCTGCACCCCGTGTGTCCTTCCACTAACTCTGCTCTGCACCCCGTGTCCTTCCACTAACTCTGCTCTGCACCCCGTGTGTCCTTCCACTAACTCTGCTCTGCACCCCGTGTGTCCTTCCACTAACTCTGCTCTGCACCCCGTGTGTCCTTCCACTAACTCTGCGCTGCACCCCGTGTGTCCTTCCACTAACTCTGCTCTGCACCCCGTGTGTCCTTCCACTAACTCTGCTCTGCACCCCGTGTGTCCTTCCACTAACTCTGCTCTGCACCCCGTGTGTCCTTCCACTAACTCTGCTCTGCACCCCGTGTGTCCTTCCACTAACTCTGCTCTGCACCCCGTGTGTCCTTCCACTAACTCTGCTCTGCACCCCGTGTGTCTTTCCACTAACTCTGCTCTGCACCCCGTGTGTCCTTCCAGTAACTCTGCGCTGCACCCCGTGTGTCCTTCCACTAACTCTGCTCTGCACCCCGTGTCCTTCCACTAACTCTGCTCTGCACCCCGTGTGTCCTTCCACTAACTCTGCTCTGCACCCCGTGTCCTTCCACTAACTCTGCTCTGCACCCCGTGTCCTTCCAGTAACTCTGCGCTGCACCCCGTGTCCTTCCACTAACTCTGCTCTGCACCCCGTGTGTCCTTCCACTAACTCTGCTCTGCACCCCGTGTGTCCTTCCACTAACTCTGCTCTGCACCCCGTGTCCTTCCATTAACTCTGCTCTGCACCCCGTGTGTCCTTCCACTAACTCTGCTCTGCACCCCGTGTGTCCTTCCACTAACTCTGCTCTGCACCCCTTGTGTCCTTCCACTAACTCTGCTCTGCACCCCGTGTGTCCTTCCACTAACTCTGCTCTGCACCCCGTGTGTCCTTCCACTAACTCTGCTCTGCACCCCGTGTGTCCTTCCACTAACTCTGCTCTGCACCCCGTGTGTCCTTCCACTAACTCTGCTCTGCACCCCGTGTGTCCTTCCACTAACTCTGCGCTGCACCCCGTGTGTCCTTCCACTAACTCTGCGCTGCACCCCGTGTGTCCTTCCACTAACTCTGCTCTGCACCCCGTGTGTCCTTCCACTAACTCTGCGCTGCACCCCGTGTGTCCTTCCACTAACTCTGCTCTGCACCCCGTGTGTCTTTCCACTAACTCTGCTCTGCACCCCGTGTGTCCTTCCACTAACTCTGCTCTGCACCCCGTGTGTCCTTCCACTAACTCTGCTCTGCACCCCGTGTCCTTCCACTAACTCTGCTCTGCACCCCGTGTCCTTCCACTAACTCTGCGCTGCACCCCGTGTGTCCTTCCACTAACTCTGCTCTGCACCCCGTGTGTCCTTCCACTAACTCTGCTCTGCACCCCGTGTCCTTCCACTAACTCTGCTCTGCACCCCGTGTGTCCTTCCACTAACTCTGCTCTGCACCCCGTGTGTCCTTCCACTAACTCTGCGCTGCACCCCGTGTGTCCTTCCACTAACTCTGCGCTGCACCCCGTGTCCTTCCACTAACTCTGCGCTGCACCCCGTGTGTCCTTCCACTAACTCTGCGCTGCACCCCGTGTGTCTTTCCACTAACTCTGCGCTGCACCCCGTGTGTCTTTCCACTAACTCTGCGCTGCACCCCGTGTGTCCTTCCACTAACTCTGCGCTGCACCCCGTGTGTCTTTCCACTAACTCTGCGCTGCACCCCGTGTGTCTTTCCACTAACTCTGCTCTGCACCTCGTGTGTCCTTCCATTAACTCTGCTCTGCACCCCGTGTGTCCTTCCACTAACTCTGCTCTGCACCCCGTGTGTCCTTCCACTAACTCTGCTCTGCACCCCGTGTGTCCTTCCACTAACTCTGCTCTGCACCCCGTGTGTCCTTCCACTAACTCTGCTCTGCACCCCGTGTGTCCTTCCACTAACTCTGCGCTGCACCCTGTGTGTCCTTCCACTAACTCTGCTCTGCACCTCGTGTGTCCTTCCATTAACTCTGCTCTGCACCCCGTGTGTCCTTCCACTAACTCTGCTCTGCACCCCGTGTGTCCTTCCACTAACTCTGCGCTGCACCCCGTGTGTCCTTCCACTAACTCTGCGCTGCACCCCGTGTCCTTCCACTAACTCTGCGCTGCACCCCGTGTGTCTTTCCACTAACTCTGCTCTGCACCCCGTGTGTCCTTCCACTAACTCTGCTCTGCACCCCTTCTGTCCTTCCACTAACTCTGCGCTGCACCCCGTGTGTCCTTCCATTAACTCTGCTCTGCACCCCGTGTGTCCTTCCATTAACTCTGCTCTGCACCCCGTGTGTCCTTCCACTAACTCTGCTCTGCACCCCGTGTGTCCTTCCACTAACTCTGCACCTTGTGTGTCCCTCCACTAACCTCTTGAAACTTTGCTTTGATCTGAGACTCGCTGAGTCAGTTGTGTCGATATTGTTTTGGATAGTGCGTTGATTCCCTTTACACCCTGGGGCATGTCCATAGTGTGGATCCATGTTCCGAACAGGGGAGTCACTCCTTCCTGTATGACATACAAGCCTGTTTTGTGTGGTTTATTTTATTTTTTTCTCCACACCCCCCTCCATTGTATGTCACTCACCCTTGCGAGGGGCATTAACAGATGACTGTGCAAGTCTTCAGCTTAATTTTCGTTGAGTTCAGGTGTAACAACAGTTGAGCTTTCTCTACCTGATCTGCGGGCACGTTGGATATGGCGGACACAGTATCCATGTCCATCAGCACCTCCTGACCATTGAGGAGTACTTTGACTTGCATCCGATCTGTTTGGTTAATAAAACAATTACTGCTTTAATGGAAAAGTAATATTTCTAAATAACTTATTCTTCAATCATTCATCAACGTTTTTCTACCATGCAGAGCTTTATTACAATGATATACAAACTCTAGTTGTGTAATTAAATTATAAAGTGCCCCCCCGCCCCAATTACCTATGTAACACTGCATCTCCTCAGAGCAGCGTCCGTATGGACCGCAAAGAGTGACGATCTTCAGTGAGTGTAAGGAAAGCCCTGTGCTCCTTCATCAAAGGGGCAGTGCTTTCCTGATACTAACAGCCAGAAGAGTGTCTGTTGACCATCTTCCAGATCTGGAGAGCGGCAGTGTATTTGTGGTAGGGGCTACAGGCCATATAAGAAGAACAGCAGCCTCTCCCACTGGGTGCTTTTGTCTATGGTTGAGCACCTTGATGTCACTATTTTCCCACGGCTCTCAGTCTCAGCCAGTCAGCGCTTACGGCTTTCTTGGCTCCTTGTTTCCTGTATCCTTCTGCGTCCCTATCCTCTGTATTTCACTTACTGGCTACCTCTCCATCAGGCCCCTTAGTCTCATGGCTTGCTTCCATAATTTATCTTGCAGTGGCAATTAACAGTACTCTGTTTGGCTCGGCATACTGCTTAGTCCTCATGAGGATGTTGTCATTCATCGCTCATTATCACCATCTCCACTCCTCGCAAGTCATGTCATCAGTGTCAGCCCTCATGTAGCCCATACCTATGCAGCAGCCAGCAGGTGTGGATACATAGGTCAGTACAGCACATTGCAATGTATATGTACCACAGGGAGAAACAGAATATAGTATTATAGAGTATATTTGTGTGGGTAATTTGCAGGTCAGTTGCTGCTAAGTTTCCAAAATCTGTCTTATTCCTGTCTTGGAGGCATAGCTCAGTCAGGTCTAGCATCTGAAGTATTACTCCTTCTATCTATTTAGTCTGTTTCAGTAGTCAAGAGATTCCAACAGCCAGGCCCTTCAGGTATGCTCATTTCTTTATGGCTGATGAGGGTGCCCGGATACAAGAAGAACGGTATCACAGCAGAGTGCAGAGAAGGTTGGCAGTCTATGGACTCATCCCCTCTGCGGCACCCGTCAAGTAAAAGGACCAAGGTGTGACGGATCCTAGCCGTTACTTGAGCCCTTGTCTGACCTCAAACTATTTAACCAAAGACTATGGACATTTATTACTGTTTGGACTCTGTGCTGTACCTTGGCATGCAAACTGGCAGCTATTCCCTAAGAGAGAGACTTAAATTCATAGATTTTGGATCATATACTATGTTTAATGTATGTTGAACGTTTTAGTTATTGTATGTAGTATGTTCGAGGGTTTACACATGCACCAATTACCAGTCGGCGGGGCCTGGCGTGGTGTGTGTGATCAGCGCCACCGGATTGAACGTTCGGTGGCGGGGGCAAGAGGTGAAAGCTGGGTCACTCAGAACCCTGGAGTAGGCATGCAAATATCTTCCATAGCCTAAAATGTGTATTGCAGACACTCCAGCCATTTGACTATGTGTACTGTAGCTAGACCCCCTGCTGTGTGTTAATTAAGCCATTGTGAACTGCAGTTAGACCCCCTGCTGTGTGTTAATCCATTCACGCCCCTCAAGTCTTTGTTCGTTCAAACCCTTTGTATCTGTTAAGACCATCTGTTCCTGGCCTTTGTCTGATGTATTATGATTGGATCACGCCCTTTTGTATCTGGTTTCACCCAACAGTGTATAAATATCTGTAGTTTGTGTCAATAAAGTGAGTTATGTTTAGAGTGAACAAGGAGTCCTGGAGTCTTGTACTGCTTATGGTCTAAAGTATCCGCACTGATACCCACCTGCACCAAGTATCCTGAATTGCCGACCTCCTGCTGCCAGTTTCCTGCAACCTAACTTTGTGGGCTGTCAGGTGGCGACGTGGACTCTTCCCTGCTTCCAGCAATCCTGCGACTGTTTCCAGTGACCGTCCATACTTCAACCGGTGCATCCGATGGCACTTATCTGGAGTCAAGAAGGAGAGACCCAGGAACGACGGCGGAAGGTGACGCGGTCCCTTCCTAGCATCCGTTGCACAAGGTACAGAAACAGATCACCTGGTATAAGTAGATTCGGATGGTGGAAATGCTGGGAGCGGATACCTCCGATTGGGAAGCTCCAGTGTGGGAAGTTGAACACAGAGTTGAAGTTGCAGTTGCCCTTGCAGTGATCGGGGGGCTGGTTCCAGAGGAGAAGTGCCTAGAATGGAGACCCTTGATTAGGCTGGAGATGTGGGAAGATGCCTGCGAGGAGTGGTACAGAGGCACTTCGGGGACCAGGCCAAATTGCGTCTCCACGTCCTTGGGGATAAAAACCCACAGAGTTGCAGATATTACTGGGAAAAGAGATGGAGCTTGAGGCACAATATCTGGCATTATATTTGTTTGCAAACCAGCAGCAGTGGAGCTCAGGGACCCACCATTCCCGGGAAAGTGTATCATGGTTTCCGTGATTGCCTCCAGCGACTGTGCATACAGGCGACATTGCATTACTTCCTGGTTGTCGCACTGAAGCAGAGTCGCTATTCTTATTGGCCACTGTTAATTGCCAGAGTGAGTCTCCGTCTACATGCTAGGCCTTAAAGGCCTTAGCCTGCCTTTTCTCCTTGCTCTTTCATTGTGTACTTGTGCTCTATAGCTCTTGTGATTCCAATGTTCTATTTCTGTGTATGACTCCTGACTCATTTTAACTTTGGCTCCGTTTGATCCCTGACTGCTACCACTCGGTTTGGCTCTGGCTGACTGCTCGCTCTCGGTTTGACTCCTGGCTCTGGCTGACTACTCGCTCTCGGTTTGACTCCTGGCTCTGGCTGACTACCCACTCTCGGTTTGACTTCGATCCTCTGTACCCGTGGTCTGCTGTCTCTGCTTGCTCTCCTTAATTCGAACGGTGCTCAGTCTGTGTCAGTCCGTGCCACTGGCATTCTTCCATCTCCATTCTGTGCCACTGGGTACCCTAGCATGCTAGGTCCTCAGTCACCGCTGCCTGTTCAGATACCCTAGCATTCTAGGGAGTCTCAGTCGCCACTGCCTGTCTGGTTACCCTAGAGTTCTAGAGATTCCTATTCACCGCTGCCTGCTGGTTTTACCCTAGCGTTCTAGGGAGTTCTGTCTGTGAGCTCAACCACCCTAACATATTTGGGGAATTTCCCTCTGTTCCCAGGGGCTTTACAGCTGCTCCTGTCCTAGTAGCTACTGCCATCACTGCTACTAGTGTATGCATTCAGTCAGAGTGGTATTTACCTCCTTTCAGTCGGGTGATCCTGTGCTTTAGCCCTACCTGCCTAGTGAGGGTTGGGGAAGTGCCCAGACACTGTCCTTACACCTGGTCCAGTGAGGGTTGGGGGAGTGCTCTCTCTTTCGTACTGCTTTATTTCTCAAAGATATTAATTTTTTACTTGTCAGTGTTATTACAATTCACCCTGTGACAGTACGAAAGGGCCATGAACTCTGAAAGTACAGATACTGGTAGTCGACAGTTGCTTAATATCCTTTTCAGAATGGATATTCAGGAACAACGTATTGACCAGTTGTCTGTGGCGATGCAGATGCTTCTTAACCATACAGCTCATCTTGACAAACCTACACAACTACCAGTGGACTCCTCGGTTTCGGCATTGGTAGTAACCACTCGGGTGGAAAACACAATATATAGAGGGCTGTCCAGAGCCACTCCACTCCCTCTAAGATATGATTGGGAACCCACGCTGTGCCGTGGATTCATTAATCAGCTCGGAATTTTTTTAGAATTTGTTCCTAATGCCTTCCAGAGCGAAAGAAGCAAAGTGGGCTTTATGATTTCCTTGCTGATCAGTAGAGCTTTGCCATGGGCCAATCCATTATGGGAAACCGCTAACCCATAACGTCAAACTTTACTGAATTTGTGGATGCCTTCAGTAAAGTATTTGACATTCCAGGCTGAGCAACCTCTGCAGGAAAAAAAAATTGACCATTCGCCAGGGCGCCCGTACAGTAGCAGAATGCGCTATTGAGTTTCATACACTAGAGGCAGTGGTAGGCTGGAACAATGAGGCTCTGGTGGCGGCCTTCTCCCAAGGGCTTAATGATATTATTAAAGAAGAGACAGCAGCCTGTGAGCTGTCAGAAGATCTAGATCAGTTTCTCCTTTGCTATACTGATTGATACCCGCATTAGAGAAAGATCTTCTTCATTCAATAACCACAAGCCAAGGCTTGAGTCTCGACTGCTGACTAACTGGGAGTTCCCACCGAAGCCTCCCACACCTCCCAAGCCACCTAGTGCAGAGGTCAGTAGGGCCGAGCCTACGCAAGTCAGTTTCACACATTTGTCCAGGGAGGAGCGGTCCTTCCATCATAAAGAAGGTCTATGTATCACGGTGCCCGTGATTCGTGCTGCTCTGTGTCTATCACCTGCTGAGTATTCGTGATTGGCTGTCTGTCATTAGCCCTCCTCACACAGCCTTTTTAAACCCAGGTTGAGCACTTCCAGGTTGTCCTTTCGTGGTGTTTCTGACTCCACTCTGCCTGACCTGCTTGTCAGATCTCTGGGCCTGTTTCCAGTGTTCCTGTACGCTACATTCCGGTGTTCCAGTGTTCCTGTACGTTAATGTTCCAGTGTTCCTGTATGCTAACGTTCCAGCGTTCCTGTACATTAACGTTCCGGTGTGTCTGTATTCCGGGGTTCCTGTGCTCCAGCACCGCGCAGGTTAACCTGTATGCGTTCCTGAGTCTCGCTCTCCAGCTGTCGCTCCGGCGACATTGTTCTCCTCGCTATTGCATACACATTGTTGGTTCCAGCGTGCGGCCGCTGGTTTGCTCCACTACACCTGGTTGCAATATACATTGTTGGTTCCAGCGTGCGGTCGCTGGTTTGCTCCACTAAACCTGGTTGCGATATACATTGCTGGTTTGCTCCACTAAACCTGGTTGCAATATACATTGTTGGTTCCAGCGTGCGGTCGCTGGTTTGCTCCACTAAACCTGGTTGCGATATACATTGTTGGTTCCAGAGTGCGGACGCTGGTTTACTCCTTAAACCTGTGGCGCTATTTACCATTAGTCCCAACATGCGGATGTTGGTTTGCTCCTGAACATCCAGTACTGTGGTCAGTCGCTGTCCACTTCCTTGCAGTTGTCTGAGTATCCCTGGCTATAGACTTCTGCTGAGTAAGACCTCTCTAAGAGCTCTCTGCTGTCTTAGTCACCTAACAGCTGGTCTACTCGCTCAGGCTGCCCTGCCCGGTATTGGTGAGGCCGGTAGAACCTTGACGTTACCATCCTGTAGGTTACCTCACCCGGTATTGGCAGGGCCGGTAGAGCCTACTACAGTACTCCTTTGGGCTGCCCTGCCCGGTATTGGTAAGGCCGGTAGAACCTTGTAACTCATCATCTTAAAGGTTGCCTTACCCGGTATTGGCAGGGCCGGTAGAGCCTACATTCAGCATCCCATTGGGCTGCCTTGCCCGGTATTGGTAAGGCCGGTAGAACCGGAATTATCATCTCACGGTTGCCTTACCTGGTATAGGCAAGGCCGGTAGAGCCTGTCATTAATATTGTCACTTGGGTTGCCTTGCCCGGTATTTAGGCAAGGCCGGTAGAACCTTTTCTATGTTCTATTGATGTTATATTGTTATGTATGTTTACTCTACGAGGACTGCCTTTAACTTTTAATAAAGTTAAATTTTACCAAACCTTAAGTCTAAGAGTCTTCAAAAATCGTGACACTATGCCTTTACTGCGGTAAGGCTGGACATATGTTACGGGCCTGTCCGGTACATCCGGGAAACGCACGCACCTAGGATCCCTGAGGGGAAAGATTCTAGGTGGCGTAAATCAGTCCCCAGACCCAGAACAAAACAAGCCCATCTTACAGGTGGCAATATCTTGGGCAACCTCCTCGGTGGCGACACTAGCCCTTATAGACTCAGGAGCTGCAGGCTATTTTATTGATGGCGAATTTGCTAAACAGCATAATATTCCCTTGGTGCCTCGAGTCTCTCCATTAGGTGTGGAAGCAATCAATGGTAGACCTCTACTACCATCCCATGTCACACGTGAGACCTGTCTGCTGTCTCTCAGAGTGGGAGCTCTCCATGTGGAGACCCTACAATTTCAAATCATTCAGTGTCCACATTACGTAGTCATTCTGGGGTTTCCTTTGCTTCAGACACACAACCCCAGGATGGACTGGAAAACCTGTGACATTCTATCTTGGTCCGATTATTGTCAGAAGTCTTGTCTACAGCAGCCTACTAGGATTCTGTGTACATCTCCATCTATACCCTCAGAGTATCAGTTGTTCAGTGAGGTGTTCAGTAAGGGGGAGGCTAGCACATTGCCGAAGCATAGGCCATACAACTGTGCTATTAATTTGACACCAGGCACTATACCTCCTAAAGGCCGCACATACCCTTTGTCGGTAGAAGAGAACTGAGCTATGGAGGAGTACATTTCAGATGCTTTGGCCAGGGGAATTATAAGGAAATCTTCCTCGCCCGTGGGGGCAGGATTTTTCTTTGTAAAAAAGATGGGGAGCTTAGACCCTGTATCGATTTTATAGAGGTCTGAACAAGCTGATGGTGAAAAATGCATACCCCATTCCATTGATAATGGAGTTGTTCGACCGCCTGAAAGCCTCCTCAATATTCACAAAACTCGACCTATGGGCAGCCTATAACTTAATTCGGATCAAAAAAGGAGATGAGTGGAAATATGCTTTTAATACTCGTAGTGGCCATTATGAGTATCTGGTCATGCCCTTCTGACTATGCAATGCACCAGCTGTATTCCAAGAATTTATAAACTATGTTCTAAGGGATTTACTGCAGTCCTGTGTAGTAGGTTATTTGGATGATATCCTGATACACTCTCTCCTAACCTTGTAAACTTGAAAAATGCGAATTTCATAAAGATAGAGTGCTATCCGAAACCTGCCTTGCCCTTCACCTTGGAGTTGGATGCATCAGAATCAGGAGTAGGGGGAGTGTTGTCCCAAAGACCCGAACCCAGTAAGACCCTCATGCCATGTGGGTTCTTTTCTAAAAAGATGACTAAAGCCCAGAGCCTATAAGACATAGGCGATCGTTAGTTGCTAGCCATAATCCTCGCTCTCTGTGAATAGCGTCACCTCCTGGAGGGGACGAAGGCTCAGATCCTGTTCTTGACTGATTATAAAAATTTGACTTATCTATCAGAAGCAAAGAGGCTGTCACCAAGGCAGGCCAGATGGGCACTATTCAGATTTAATTTTGTGGTCTCGTATCTCCCAGGGTCCAAGAATGTTCGAGCTGACGCCCTTTCCAGGCAATGTGAGCCAGACCGTGAGACTGACAATGCTTCAGTGACTATTCCTCCAGATCGCATATTGGCCACCATTTTTTTTTTTTTTAAACTTAAATTTTATTTAACAAATGTATTAAATATATAAAACAAAAGGGTAAAGAAGTTGAACAGAAGCATTGTCCTCATCTGACCAAGAAGATTGAAGGGCCGATTCCCAAAAGAACTGACAGTCAAGCTTTGTGGTGTCGAAGAGTAAAATTTTGTAGATTAAGGAGACAGATTTCCGAGATGGAGTTCATGACAAGAAAAAAAGATTCAAATTTGGAGAGAGGCGTGGATAGGTAATTGCCTAAAAAATGGCCAAGTATGAACTGAATGGAAGTATAAGAGGACTCGTCTTCAGAGGAGCCTTTAATCATCATTTCTTTTAGGGTTGACCAATCTAAGAAATAGTTTCTAAAAATTATACTTTTAAGGTTCTCCAAACCATAGTCGAACAGTTTTTCAACAAAGGTAAGTTCGATTGGGGTCCATCTGAAGAAGGGTGAAGTTAGAGGCATTAGTTTGGATCCAAATTCAATCAATTTAAACTTAAGCCTAATCCTGTCCCATAGCCAGAGGTCACTTTTGTAGTGGGAAGGATATCCTTGGTATTTTGGGTTCTCTGATGGGGGAGGGGCCACATCCACTCTAGGAGAAGCCTTCTGGGACAAAAGTGAGAGTCCAGACCAATCCAGCCTGCCCTTAACCATAGAGGGTCATATTTTAGCAGACAAAGCTGTGAGCTGGGTCAGTCTGGTGGACAAATAATAGTTGTAAAGGTTAGGAAACAGTAATCCACCGCAGTGCTTTTATCTAAAAAGGACCTCCCTTCTGATTCATGGATGTTTGTGAAGCCAAGCCAAGCTGAAGAGTTCGTTTTGGAAGCCAGTAATATCAGACCTTTTAATTCTTATAGGTAGAGTTCTAAATAAAAAAGGGATTTTGGAAGGATATTCATCTTTATAGCATTAATTCTACCAAAAAATGATGATAGAAGGGACCAATTAGATAATTTCTCCAATAGTGTTCTCCAGAGGGGTCTAAAATTGTAAGAAAAGGTTTTACTTAAGTTTTTGGGGATCTTCACTCCAAGGTACAAAATAGTCATCTCTCCACTGAACTGATAGAGCTGGGAGGTAGCAGATCTAGTGTCTTTATCTAGATTAATTCCCATAATCTCAGATTTATCTTTATTAATTTTGAGGCCAGAAACTCTGCCAAACTGAAGGAGTAACATCCAAAGATTATTAATAGAGTGCAGGAGAATCTTTGATTCCAGACCCACATCAATACCTCTAATGGAGGAATTTATTTCTAATAGTGACCACCAGAGGTTCCATACAGAGGGCAAAAAGTAGAGGTGATAAGGGGGAACCTTGTTTAGTACCTCTACCAACTGCAATCTCGTTACTCTCCAGGCCCATCAATCTCAAGACCCCAGTAGCATTGCTTTGTATAGCCATCAGGTACTGCGTGATGTAGCCATTCAGTCCAAAGACAGACTAAATGCTTCTCATATAAGGCCAGCTGACGGAATCAAAAGCCTTGGAGATATCCAGCGAGAGAGAGAGAGTTCTTTAATTTAAGACTAGAACAGACTTAAATTAGGTCAAAGGCTTTTCTGATGTTATCACTTATGTTCCTCCCTTGGATAAATCCAAATTGGTCTGAGTGAATGAGATCTTTAGTCTATTTGCCAGCAATTTAAGAGACCTGAAAATGCTTTCCAATCAGGCTGATCGCCCTATAATTGTTAATATCTTCTGGGTCCTTTCTGTTCTTGCAGGTCATAGTAATGAAAGGCGAGTTGGAGTCTTTATTTAGGGCATCTTTGTCTAGAAGGGAGTCAAAAAAACAAAAACTTCGAATGAAGGGATAAGTCATTAGCAAAAATATTGCACTATTGATTGGTAAAGCCATCTGGACCAGAATCCTTGCTGTTTTTCAGGCTGGAGATGACCAATTCAATCTCTTCTATCGCAATAGGTGTCTCTGACCTTCTTTGTTTAAACTTGGAAGGTTTAAGTCTGCAATAAAATCCTTGAACTTGTCTTCATCAAAATTTGCCTGAGTACTTAAAATTCTGGACAGATGATCTTCAAATCCCCTGAGGGTATTCTTCAATTTAGATGATCTTCCAATGGAGCCACCACAGTCTACTCTTCTGATGGAATGAGTAGGTTTAAATGACTCATGCTGGTGAGCCATCAAGGAGTAAGACTTATTCCCCCACAGAAAGTATCTTTGTTTAATCCAGAGTAGTTTGCTGTCAGCCATTTTATTCAAAAGAAGGTTGATGTGTTCTCTGGTTTGGCAGATTTCTCTAGCTCTTTTAAGGGAAGATTTGATTGATTGATTGATCATGGGTCAAGGTGGAGAGGGACTGTTCCAAATATCTTAGAGTACCTTCCCTATCCTTCCGTCTTTGGCTGGCGAGTCCTTAGGAATCCTCTAATGACAGCTTTGTGAGCCAGCCAAACAAAAGTTGGATCGACTTTGTTATCCAGGAATAAGTTTTCTTCAAAGAATGTTTTAATACGGTTAGACACCTTGATCTAAAGATCCATCTAAAGATCCTGTCAAAATAAAAGTCACAAAAGACTTGGAGAGAAACTAAACTGTGGTCCGTCCAAGCTTGAGGAGACATAAAGGAATCCATTACTTCATCCAGAAGAAGTCGGTCAATCAAAATGTAATCAATCCTGGAAGAAACATTCCTATGTGGGGAGAATAAAGTATATTCTCTTCCTCTGGGATTCAGCACCCTCCAGGGATCAATCACTCCAAGACTGAAAATAAAGTCCTTGATAATCTTACATTGGCTATCTCTAGATTTATCAGTGCCCAACTTATCCAGGTTGTCGTGTTGGCATAAGTTGAAGTCACCACCTATGATCTGCCTTTTCTGTTACCTTGAACAATTCTTGCAAGAACGGAGAAGAAAGACTTCTTTTCAGTCTGTGGAGTGTAAATACTCACAAAATTAAGAAATGTGCCGCAAAGGTTTCCGATAAGTATTAGGTAGCTCCCATCCGGGTCCTCAATAGTACGTTTCAGTGTGAATGGAACGTGGTTTCTTATCAAAGTGGCAACACCGTTCCTTCTGCCAGTAATACTAATTAGAAAGAAATTTATTATATTTTTTGGACAAAAATTTTACTGTATCTTTTTATTAAATTTAGTCTCTTGTAAGACAAAAAACATCAGATTTGAATTTTCAAGAGATATAAAGGCCTTCCATCTCTTTTCGGACGAGGCAAAACTTCTGACATTTATAGAAATAGACTGTATACTCTCAACAGTGAGGGTTGGATAAGGGCCCAGACACTGTCCTTACACCTGGTCCAGTGAGTATTGGGGAAGTGCTATCTTTTTCATGCTGTTTTATTTATCAATAAAGATATAATTTTTTTTTTTTCTTTTACTGTATCTGTACTTGTCAGTGTTGTTATTCCAAGTCCCCCCGTGACAAAGTGACAACCTCAGCAGCCATGGCCTACTAGGGGAGGCATTTGCAGAAATGGAAGACTTTGGTAGTCCTGGGGGGTATAGGTTCTGGGACATCCCTGCCAAAAGGCAGGAGAGACTTGCACCCTTGGAGGTATAAGCCCTGATCTCGAGTGGCTAGTGTTCCAAGAGTGGTATCTCGAGGCGGACGATCTAGAACTGTTTGAGCATAACCTCTCCCTGCCACTGGAGTTCATGAAAGCAGGAGATGACACACCTGAAACAGACTGGTCCTGGGAAGACCTCAAGCCAGCAGGTGTGGATGGGACCAAGGTCTCCACACCTGCCCCACAAGGATGCGGGGCAGCTGGCCCAGATTCCAAATTCCTTAATGAAGGAGCTGCAGCTGGTTCAGTACCCCTCCCAGCAAGTGGATGCACCTCATCTGGGGGAGCAGGAGGAGACACTCCCAGCCCTGCTAGGCCTCGGGCAGCAGAAAGCTCCAGAGCACGTGGAGCTACCTGATGTTCGCGGTGCAGTGGATGTGACTGCAGTTCCCACTGGCACCACTCTAGCTGAAGAGCAGGCTATGGGGCACAGAGTCACTGGCCTCTGCTCATCAAGTACCAATGGCCATGCAAGTGGGGGAGATCAGGCTGAAGCGCGGGCAGCAGTCCCAAGTGCAACTGGTCTCTGCCCTCCCTCCATGAGTTACAGTAGAAAAGAATTGTACAGATTCAGCCCTGGAGGACTATTGCCCAGTACAGGTGGAGGAGACTGTAGTCGCCCCTGGGGTCCCCGGCCTACCCAGAGAGAGCGGCCTACCCCAATGAAATCGACGGGCAGACATGGATTTTGTGGGGCTGCCCAGACAGCCTCAGGCGAACCCGTTAGGGTCATGTCGGGTCTGCTGGTATTACGGTGCCCGCGATTGCTGCCTTTTTTTGTCAATTACTAGAAGGGGGCTCTCCATTGACTGCCTGCCTTCAGCCTGCCCTGTATTGCCTATTTAGACTGAGCTTGGGCACCCTTTGGTTGCCCTTTCGTGTTGTCTCCATGCTGCCTGTACCTGCAGTGGGTTCCTGAGCTTCCTGGACCTTTACTCTGTTCCTGCTCGTCTGTAATCTCCTGAGTTCCTGTCTGCCAGCCTTCCTGGTTCCAGCATCCGTTCCTGATCCGGTTGAGGTTGCTGTCCCTTCTGCTGTTTCCTGCTGCCATTCCTGATACGGTTGAGGTTGATGTCCCTTCTGCTGTTTCCTGCTGCCGTTCCTGATCCGGTTGACTGACTAAAGATCTGTTTCCTGTCCATCACCGGTTGTGTTCCTGCTCCTGGATCACCTGCAGTGTGTCTCTCTCCTCCAGTCGCCCTGGCGACATTTTCATTCACTTGTGCATTATATTCCAGTACGCGGGTACTGGTTTGCACCGTGTATAACCGGATGCTCATTACACCGGTAGAGGTTCTGTCACTCCAGTACGCAGGTACTGGTTCGCTCCACGTATAACCGGCTGCTCATTGCACCGGTAGAGGTTCTGTCACTCCAGTACGCGGGTACTGGTTCGCTCCATGTATAACCGGCTGCTCATTGCACCGGTAAGTATTCAGTCACTCCAGTACGCGGGTACTGGTTTGCTCCACCTATAACTGGTTGCTCATTACACCGATAGAGTAGTTGTTCCTCCAGTACGCGGGTACTGGTTAGCTCCATGTATAACTGGCTGCTCATTGCACCGGTAGAGGTTCTGTCACATCAGTACGAGGGTACTGGTTCGCTCCATATATAACCGGCTGCTCATTGCACCTGTAGAGTTGTTATTCCTCCAGTACGCGGGTACTGGTTCGCTCCACGTATTAACCGGTTGCTTTCTGCGTTTCTCTCCGAACCGGTAGAGATTGTGTACTCCAGTACGCGGGTACTGGTTTGCTCCTGTGTTATAGGGGCCTATATCATCCTATCGGTTCAGAGGGCCTCAGTCTGTCCAACTTATGTGACTGGTCTATTACACCTTAATCCAGTCACTGAGGTCACCATCGGTACTATCCAGTACTTTCAGCCAAGGCTGCCTTGCCCGGTATATTGGTAAGGCCGGTAGAACCTATCTCACATTGTACCAACTTAGGTTGCCTTACCCGGTATTGGCAAGGCCGGTAGAGCCTTTACTATTCGTTGTACCAGTCTCCTGGCTGCCTTGCCCGGTATATTGGCAGGGCCGGTAGAACTTTTTCTACCTTGTGCCACCTAAAGTTGCCTTACCCAGTATTGGCAAGGCCGGTAGAGCCTGTCTTACATTTTGTATACCTCTACTCATGCTACTATGTATTGTTGCTAAATGTTCTATGTGTATGCTACCCATAATGGTTTCCTTTAAACTTTTCAATAAAGTTGTGTTTTTATCTTAACTCTGTGTCTGAGAGTCAAAACAAACCGTGACAGCTGGACTTGATCTGGGGGGGAGATATGTGATGGAACGCTGTCACTTGTGAACCAGTGGCTTTTTTGGTTTGGAGGGGGGGGCCAGACTTGGAGCAGCCATTTGGCATTACAGAAGAATGGGCCAAACCACAAAATGGAGAAGGGTGTTGGCTTGACTCCAAGGTGGCACCAGGCCTGAGACTCTATTACGTATTGGGGGTGGGGCAGTGGCTATCTGGGACCGCATCTGGAGACTGGGAGTCAAATGTCCTGTTGCCTCACCCATTGTGTGCTGTGTTACAGTTTATATGCAAAGTAGGTTTCCTGGGGTTGTGTGTTTCCATTTGTTGCTTTGTGAAACCGATTGTATTATGTCAGTCACTGATATAAATGTAATTACCTTAGCATATCTAATAGAGGACTGTGTGTTTGTATTCTATGATGTGTTACCATAATTAAGTCCAGTAAGATTGGGGGTTTTGTGAATCTCATCTGCTATTGGTTGACTGTGTTCACAGACCTGTATATAAACCCTGTGTGTGTTAAAATAAAGGAGTTCCTGTTTTTACTTCAAGAATCACGTGTTGTCTGATTTTTTTTTTTTTTTGGGGGAAAGGGTGCTAGCGGACCGAATCTTCAAGATCGGGCTGACATCGGTGGTTTGGCTGCTGGGAGGAAGCTGATCGGGCGGGTATGCCCGGTAGGGGCACAGGGGACCAGTGACACTCCACCACTGCATTTTATGTGACTTCCTCACCCCACCTTGACTCATGTTAACCCTTTGTCACATGCCACTAACGTTTTGTATTTATCTAGCTCGTCACAGTCAGGCTGTACTGCTTGATCAAGTAAGGCTCTCCATCCTTCGTCAGTAACTTCATGTTATGTCTTCTCCTAGGAGTGATGACAATGCAGCTAGGTGTGGTTAATGGAATGGCAATGAGCACACTCTGTTTATTTGAACATAGATATATCAATATAGCTGGATCTTGGCTCAGTTCGGCTGCTTTGTGATGTGGCTGTTCAAAGGCAGCTGGTGCTTCCTTTGTCTTGCACCTCATGCAGTACGCACATCGAGGCTGTCATGACTCCCGACAGTCTCCAGTCCCATCAGCTGCTTCCAACCACACCAATACCTCTGTGGCACTACATCTCCTCTTCCTAAAATGACAAAGCACACACAAACAACATAGAGATATGGAGGAGGGTACAGACAGCTGCCGGTTCAGTCTTTCCTCCAGAAACATAACACCACCTCTGATTCCCAATGCTTTGGCAGTCATCTTGACCAAATTGGTCTGTTGGGATTCAACTCCAAGTGTATCCTCTCACTGTCTACCTATGTCAATGAAGTCGAGTTTGTTTCTGTAGCTGTCTGCACTGTTGGCACCACCTCGGGTATCATTGTTAAAGTCTCTTGAGCAGCTTTGTTTTCGGATGGTATGGGTATTGTCAGTACCTCTACCTCCTCTCCCCCTCTCCCTCGGCTTGCAGAATGGGCTGCTGGGCAAGATCCCATGGACCCAGTCACAGTTGGTTAATATAACGGCAACTCAGAAATCCCTCATCAGTATGGTGGACATACGACCGGGGCCCTTGCATGGAGACCACAGATGCAGGCACCCAACATTTTGGCCCCTGGTACCAGTGAGCATAGACTCTGTCTCTGGCAATGTAAAGGCAAGTATTGCCTGTGCATGTCTCTTCCAAGGGATGCAGGACATCCAATTTAGTGCTTAGAGCGTGTCCAAACATCAGAACCGCAGGGGCAACCCCAGTGACAGATGCAGTGTATTGCTGTATGATTGTACAAAAGTAGGCAAAGACTCCAGAACATCAGCAGTAAAATGGAGGGCTGTGAGAGCAGCCTTCAGAGTCTGCACGAACTGCTCAGGTTGACCATTAGTTGCTGGGTGATACGGGGCCGTTGTGTGATGTTTGACTCCAATGGACAACAGGTGCTGTTGAGAAGTATATTACGGCCCATTTTCCATGACAATGAGTCGTGGAAATCCAAAGTTAGCAAAGATTAATTGTAAGAGTTGTACGGTGGCCCCAGCAATCGTTGATATCATAGGCCAAACTTCTGGCCATTTCAAATATGCATCCACCATGACTAAGTATGTCTTACCCCAGATCTGCCCAGCAAAATCGAGATGCAGTCATTCCAATGGGCTAGCTGGACAGGCCCAGGGCTGAACTTGGGCCTGCGGTGGGGCTTTCCTAGATTAAGTGCAGACAAGAGAAGCAGAGACCCATGTCTCAATCTCTGCATCTAGGGCTGGCCACCACACACTAGAACAGGCCCATTGCTTCATCCGCACAATGCTCTGATGGCCTTTGTGTAAGAGTCACAATGTCTGGTGGAGTAGGGCTGTAAGAATGACCATGTGGTCCACCAGAGAATACAGCCATCTTGACATGTCAACTCTAGTTTACACCTGGCATATGGTAAATATGAATGTGGAGTGGACGAAAACATTGCTTAGCACAGGATCAGTCTGAGTAGTGTGGGCTACGTCTTTGGAAGACTGCAGTGAAGTGAAACGTACGTGGTGCTGCTCAGATGGAAAAGTACTCAGAGCGGAGGGATGCTCAAGGTAATCTTGCTGGAGGTGTAACGGCAGTTGGGACATAGAATCCGCATTGGCATGTTGGTCGTGAGGGCGCTACTGGATGGAGTAATCAAACTCCTCCAAGGTATAAAGCATAGCATTGTAACCGGGCCTCCATCGTTGGAAAAATCCCTTTGCGTGGGATGAAAATAGCCAGTCAAGACTTGTGATCAGTTACAAGCATGAATCGTTGACCATATAGGTATAGTGTGAATTTGTGCAGCATCCAAATGATCGCCTTGGTTTCCTTGTCAATCTGAGCGTAGTTGCATTCAGCAGTGAGAGAGAGAGAGAGATGCAAAGGCAATCTGATGCTCCGAGAACAGCTCCCAGTCTGTATGGAGAGGCGTCCTATGCGAAAGTCACAGGTTTGTGTAAATCAAAATGGACTAGAACCCTGGACTTGTGTAACATGGCTTTGGTTAATTTGAATGCCCGGTGAAATTCTGCTGTCCATAGCCAGAGTTTTTTTGCTTCCAGAAGTCGAAGCAGGGGATGTAGGATCTGGACCAAGTTCGGTATTTGTGATAATAATTCAAGAGACCCAAGTATGGTCTCAACTGTGATACATCTTGAGGTGGTGGTGCTTGAAGCAAGGCTTGTACTTTGTCTTGAGCTGTGTGCAGACCATCTTTATCAATGATATGGCCACAAAAAATTAGTCTTGGTTGAAATAATTTACATTTCTCCGAGTTTGATTGTAAGCCATAGTCTTGCAGCCTATGTAAGATTGTACATTTCTCTTATGTTCTTCCTCTGTGGCTCCTGTTATTATCATGTCGTCCAGGAGACACTTTGTATGAGAAATATCTTCCAGGATCATGTCCATGGTGCGTTGCCAAATCGCCGGTGCGGAAGCAACCCCAAACACCATGTGGTTGTACTGAAATAAACCTTTACGGATATTGATGGTCAATAGCTTTTGGCAACCTGGATGTACCTCCAGCTGCAGATAAGCTTGCCGTAGATCCAACTTTGTGAAGGTCTGTCCTCCAACTAATGCTGCAAACAGCTCTTCAAACTGGGGCAATGGATACTGTTCAGTTTCTGACTGGATGTTCAGGGCAACCCTAAATTCTGCGCACAGGCGTATTTTCACTACTGGAACGATCGGAGAAGTCCATTCACTACAGGGAACCTTGGAAATAATTCCTTCTGTTTCTAGCCTCAAAACGCGAAAGGCCCTGTACGTGTCTTGCAAAACTTCGGGATAGCCCCAGCTCTGAGTGCCAAGGATGTGGACATTCCTTTCACCTTTCCCAGGGATGGGTCAAATAACTCCTTGAATTGTGCACATAATTCTTGAATCCACTTTTTTGTGCATGTCACAAATGTGAGTCGAATTGACTGGTATATGGCTGGCATTCCCAGTACTTGAATCCAGACTCCTCCATCTAATGGGGGTCCTCCATCCTTTACAATATATAGCTGTACCTGCTGTCTGTTTCCATGCTACTCTGCTGTGACCCAGGTACTACCTAGTGTCTTTATAATATGACCGGTAGGTTTTGAGTTAGACACTCATCGGTTGGAGCTAATTTTTTCTTTGGCCTGCTTATAGGTCACCACTGATGCTACTGAGCTGGTATCCAGTTCCATCTGCACACTTCTACCATTTAATCTGCACAATGACTTGTAGGGCATCTTTGATCCCCCAGTTTGTGAATTTGCAAGTGTGCAACCCACTCTCCCTGTTCAATTTTGTTGTCTTTGAATCTACAAGCCTGTGCATTGTGTAGTCGAGACACACCTATAGCATTTGCAATTTGGTGTACCCTTCCCTGACTGCTAAGTGTAATCTCATATGGAAGGTAAAGGCCCCCTGAAATCTGGGCAGTCGATGCATGATTTTCATTTAGATGTGTTGCATCTTTTTCAGCCATTTCCATGGCCACTGTG
The DNA here is from genome assembly GCA_037306005.1 of Rhinophrynus dorsalis. Lineage (NCBI taxonomy): Eukaryota > Metazoa > Chordata > Amphibia > Anura > Rhinophrynidae > Rhinophrynus > Rhinophrynus dorsalis. Next base: position 512,647,332 of record CM074722.1, on the reverse strand, counting down.
ATTTCTAATGCCACTTTCTTCCCCAATAACCTCTTTTGATGCCTTTATTAAGTAACACACAGATAAACTGATCCCTCAGAGCTTGGGACAGATGGGCTTCACAAGTGGCAGCTAGGCGTCGTAATTCCACCACGTATCCTTGAGCCGTGACTTCTGGTTTCTGTCTGCCAGAATAGAATCTGAAATGCTCCGTAATCTCTAAGGGTTTAGACTGGTAATAATTCCTCAATGTCTCAGAGTGTTTTCAAGGGCTTGTCACCCGGTTTCTCAGGGGCTACTAAATCTTGTAATATTGTGAATGACTTCCTCCTTACAACTGTAAGGAATACTGCCATCTGCTTGTCTTCAGCAACATTGTTAGCCAGCATAAACTGTTCCAAGCGTTCAGCATATGATGCCCAAGTCTCTTCCTCCATGTGGAATTCCTGCATTGCCCCATAGACAGGCAACATGGACGTCATGACAGTCTTAGTGCTGCCACATAGAGCTTGGTACAGTAGGTCAAGGGTTTGTCTTCTTTTGTGTTTTAGTGGTCTGGGGAACAGTGAGTGGTGACTCTGGATATGTCTATGCTAACAGGGTGGCTAGGCTGGCTGTAATGTAGAGGTAAAGCTCCTCTTTACTGTTTGCTGAGTCCAGTGTCAGGACTTCTCTCCTGTCCTAAGGATTTTCTGTAATGGGATTTACTCATGACTCTCAAGCCTACAACATTAGGGATTCTTTCCTCCATCAAATAAGCCTCCTCTACCACGGATTTTCTAGTAAAGCCTCAGACTTGTGTGCCCTGGTACCTTTAGTTTATGTGTGCCGTTAGGGCAAATCCTGGTGAGATCACTCATCACCACTGTTATGTCTTCTCCTACGAGAAGTGGCACTGCAATGGGCACACCATTTATTTGAACATAAATGTATCAATATAGCTGGATCTTGGCTCTGTTACGCTGCTTTGGGATGCAGCTGTTCTAAGGCTGCTGGCACTTCCTCTGTCTTGAGCCTCACATAGTATGCACAACGCTGTGTGTGTCCCTGCCGTCACTATTCCCAACAGTCTCCAGTCCCATCAGCTTGTTGGTTGCTGCGTAACTACCTCTGCTGGGTTTCTACCATGTCTGTAGGAGCCTTTGCCTTCCCCTTCGCAAGTCTGAAGGCCCCCTGGCCTGGCCATTTTCATGGAGGCCAAAGGTCCCCTAGTCTTACCCTTTTGCAGGGGTTGTAGGTCCCTAAGCCTTACCTCTTTGCACGAGTCGCCGGACCCCCAGCCTTTCCTCTTTGCACCAATCGCTGGACTCACGTTTGTCCAGTAAGTTGTGCATCCTTGCGTTTAGTGTCTACAGAGACCTCTTGTGCTTTGCCTTTCACCACAGAAGGCAGGAGCTAGACCTTTATCTCTACATCATTGTAGATTTGGCCTACATATATGATAGTATGTTGTACTACGACTACCACCATTCCTTTCTCAGCTAAAGCAGCTGCCAGTCTAGTGTAGTTCAGCTTTCCAATAGTCTGGAGCATATCGGACAACAAATTGTTTTGTCGGCAATTTGCAGGCATTAAAGATTCTGTCGGTAATGTAAGCCAAACCTCATAACATTCCACCTAACATGTCTGCCCACTCGGCTTCCACCAGTGGCATAGCTACCAGAGCACCTTCCACTTCTCAGTCCCTCAACCCTGCTGTCATGGACTCTCAGTAAAGAAACACACGAAACGGTACAAGTGAATTTAAATTTATTGAGCAATAGATAATAAGAATGCTATTCGTAATAATGAACACTTCCTCAGTCAGAGGGGAGATAGACGTGAGGACAGTGTCTAGTCCACTACCCAGGAGCTGACACTGAACCACCGTAGGTGTATGGTACTGAGTCTTAGAACCAGACTTGGGTCCACCACAACAGGAAGGAATGATAAGACTAGTACAGGAGCATACCCAGCGGAGGCACAGAGCGTGAATAGACCACCGATACCAATAGCGTAACTGGTAGCACCACTCGAGGCAGCAGAGTAGGTGCTTAGATAGATGCAGCCAGATAGAAGCGCACTACTGAAGCAAGGAGCGAGACAAGCTGCACACTATCTTACCGAAGTCAACTAGGAGGCACAGAGCGTAGGTAGCACCGCAAGTGCTAAGCCAGGCAACAGGTAAGCGTAAGAGGCGAGTGCCCAGGAGCGAGACTAAGTTCCACTAGCTGCCCGGTGGCGAACGGAAGGTACCAAGCAGAGGAAACCTGCAAGCGACCAGCTGGTAGCTGAGCTACTAGGTAAAGGAGCGCGCCCTGGATCAGCCTAGTGGTAGTCATACAGGAGCAAGGCACAAACAGAGCATCGGTCAGACAGGCCACAGTCAGGAACCAGATCGGGTAGTCAGCCACACCAAAGGTCAGCACAGAGCGGGTAGTCAGACAACCCAGAATCATACACAGATCAAGAAGTCAGCCACAGCCAAGGTCACAACCGGAGCGAGTAGTCAGACAAGCCAAGGATCGAACACCAGGAGAAAACGTAAGCCAAACAAGGGTCAGATGAAGAAACTAGATGCACACAGGAACACCACGAAAGGGCAATAAGTCCTAGCCTCAATTAGATTTATAAAGCAGCAGAAGAAGGTGGGACACAATTAGGCCCATAAACAGGCATCCGTGCCAGTGCCTGAAACATGACTGTATCAATGAGGAAGTGGCCGGAGGCCATGCCGGCCGGCAGCCATACAGAGGTAAGCACAGGATCGCCTAGGCCTCAAAGGGAGACTGTGATACCCGCTCCCCCTCCTGCCCTTCCTTCTATGGACAAGTTGGGGGGGCCATTCGTGTAACGGAAGCTAAGGGACGCCGGGTTGTCCTTAGCAGTCATTCTGGGTCTCTCCCTCCTGGATGCGGCTACAAGTGCGTAGCCTGGCTGGTGAAGCAAGATGAAAGACTGGAACTCCTGAAGCGCTGGAAACAGTCACTGGCAAAAGGCTGGAAAACACACTGGAAAGCTGGATACATCAATTTAGACCACTGGAACATCAGCTGCCTGAATGGGGAGCAAATGGGCCCCTTTAAACCATTCAGAATGAAGACACTAGGTCCCCTCTTTAGTCCCAAACGACTACTATTAATGAATACTCAGCTCGTTTATACAGAGTTTATCACATTATTTTGGGGAAGCTAGCACAGTGGCTACAATACAATACCAAACAGTGGGCAACCGCAAATGGTGTGGACATGATACAATGGGGTCAGACATGACTGAATTACTTGGACAATGTGGGATGGAAAGGGTAAACAGTGAGGCAAAGGATTGTTGGTGTAGGGGCTTGTAATACCATGAGACCCCCCTGGGGTTACTGTACACACCTGAAGAAAGGGACAATACAGAGGCTGTGACAAGCAGTATGATTGATATAATCGACCTCTGGACCAGACAGTGACCCAAAACACCTTTGAACAGCAAGCCAATCTATGAATTTAGTCTCTTTGGCAGAGCTGCCTGCTGATAAAATGTTCAAAGTTCCCCATAGTCTGAAATAATGGGCTTAAAGTATGCATACCCAGCAATGGTTTCCAGTAACGGCCTGTGGTTCGTTAGAATTCGCTATCTGTGTTCATCACCCATGTGTAATAATTTCTAACGCCAAAGGATGTTTCTTCAGTGGTTGAAGGCTGCTACATTGTAACGGATCCTACCCGTTACTTGAGCCCTTGTCTGGACCTCAAACTATCTATCCAAAGACTATGGACATTTTATTACCATTTGGACTCTATGCTGGGCCGTGTCGTACGAACTGTCCAGCTATTACCCAAGAGCAAAGACTTAAAATCATAGACTTTGGATCATATACTATGTTTAATATATGTTGAACGTTTTAGTTATTGTATGTATTATGTTCGAGGGTTTACACACTCACCAATTACCAGTCGGTGGAGACTGGCGCGGTGTGCGATCAGCGCCACCAGATCGAACGTTCAGCGGAGGTGACGAGGTGAAAGCTGGGTCACTCAGAACCCTGGAGTAGGCATGCAAATATCTTCCATAGCCTAAGATGTGCATTGCAGCCACTCCAGCCATTTCGCTATGTGTACTGTAGCTAGACCCCCTGCTGTGTGTTAATTAAGCCATTGTGAACTGCGGTCAGACCCCGTGACGTGGTAATTAGTCAAGCCCTCAAGTCTTTGTTCAATCAAACCCTTTTGTATCTGAAATGTAATCCTGTCTAAGTTATTGTATCTGTTAAGACCATCTGTTGCTGGCCTTTGTCTGATGTATTGTGACTGGATCACACCCTATTGTTTCTGGTTTTCCCCATAAGTAAGATTTGTGTATAAATATCTGTGGTCTTTGTCAATAAAGTGAGTTTTATGCTTGGAGTGAACAAGGAGTCCTGGAGTCTTGTATTGCTTATGGTCTAAAGTGTCCACTCTGATACCCATCTGCGACAAGTATCCTGAATCGTCGACCGCCTGCTGCCAGTTTCCTGTGACCTAACTTCGTGGACTGTCAGGTGGCGATGTGGACTCTTCCATGCTTCCCTGATTCCAGCGATCCTGTGACTGTTTTTCCAGTGACCGTCCATACTTCAACCGGTGCATCTGACGGTGCTTATCTGGCGTCAAGAAGGAGAGACCCAGGAACGACGGTGGAAGGCGACGCGGTCCCTTTCTAGCTTCCGTTACATTCATGTCTGTGCCCTGTGCCATAAAGCTCACTCTAGGGCCATCTGCCCTAGAACTAAATCCTCTAATAAAGGCTTAGGTTCTATCTTCAACCTCTCTGGAATGTCTCAACCTGCTTTCAGTCCTAGCAGATCCTCAGTCCATGTCTTTTCTTCCAGAGGAAGAGTTTGAGAAAAAGGGTTTTTGTTTGGCCCATTTCCCTGTCCCCTATTCCCAATGTGGTGCATCAATTGTATCAATCCACTGGGGCTGGCCACCCACAAGTTCTCTTCCAAAAAGTCTCATAATAGATTTTTCAGACCCTCATTCATCTCATATTCCCAGTGTCAATTCACTGATCCCCTCCCTGGAATAGTCTCTTCAATAAGCATGAAATGACAGTGCAATCACACACACTTGTCAGGCCAATCACAGTTACTGGGCTTCTAAAACCGACAATGCAGGTGCATTCAGATTACTTACAGTCCAGTCATCACTATGGAACATGCAAGGCGTCAAATGCGCCAACCAATATTTTTTCCCTACTGGACTGACTCTTGGGTCAAAGAGCAGTCCTAGGCTATTTGACACATTTGCAGAGATTTTGTGTTGAATTTTAGTATGTAAGTGCCGTTGCCAATTGGTCATTCATTATTTGGATGAGTTCCTTCTTGCTGAGCCAGCCGCTACCTCTCCTTCCAGTCTAACTAAACCCCTGGCCTTATTTCATAGCTCAGCATTCCAGATGCCAAACATAAAACCAAAGGTCCAACAAAGGCAGTGGAGTTCCTAGGAATTCTGCTGGATTCAGACACACTAGAATCCAGCCTGCCAGTGGATACTCTACTCAGGATTCAGCACGTAGTACATCAGCATCTAGGACACGATTCTATCTCTTGTGCAGACATCCAATCCCTGCTCAAGCACCCTAGTTATGTCATGCATATCATTCCACAAGGGTGTTCTTTTGTTTCCTATCTCTTGACCCTCTTGTCATCTCAGTCTCCATCCAGTCATATTCCCCCTCATTCATTCAGCCAGATCGGATCTCTGCATTTGGTATAATTTCTTATCACACTGGAATGGCCGTTCATTTTCTCCCCTCACCGTCATCGTCCATGGTTTCACAGCCATCTATGGGCAGGAATGGTTCTCAGAACCATGGCCACTAGACACCAGTACCATTCCCCATTTCATTTCCACTTTGCCTTTGTTTGAAGTCTATCCTATTGAGGCCACAGCCGCACTATGGGGTAACCAGTGGGCAGGGTCTACTGTGTCCTTCATAATAGGTAATGGCTCCACATCCCACATTCTAATAAAGGTAGGACCCCCACCATCATGATGTTCCTCTGGAAATTAGCTTGGCTGTCATTATACCACACATTACTCATTTGTAGTTCATTCATTCCAGGTAATCCCAACACTGCCGCTGATGTTTTGTCTCTGTTTAATTTACAGGTCTTTTTCAGTTGCCACCCGCAGAAGAATCCTCAGCCCATTCACCCCCCCCACACACACACCCCGATTTAATCTAATTAGTGATGCCTAGGTGTGGGCGAAAAGTGTGAAAAATTTCCTGTGAAAAATTTTGCAAAACCATGCTGATTTTTTTGCTTTTCCCAAAAAAAGTTCCCCTTTCCATCAATGCAAAAATGTATTCCTTTTCGCCTATTTTAACACATTTTCCGCCTATTTTAACACATTTTTCACCTACATTTCCCACTGTAATATTACTTCTTGTGAAGGCTGAAGTTTAGAAATAAGTGGCTGAAAGTCAAAGTTGTGAGTTCTACAGGAACATATGGCTTGAAAAATGTGTTAGCATGAAGAGTGTATTTGTCCTTTGCCCACAACACTAAATTCCTGCTTAAGTGACACTGGCACGTATTCATGATGATGTCAAGTAATAAAAAAAAAAATAAAGTACAACCTACAATGTGGCAGATGTTTGGTAGTGATGGTGGTGGGTGACTGACATGGTGTGATTTGTGTATGTATTTTTACCATTGTCACATGCTATCATCCTCCTCAGATTATTGACACACACAACTTATCGGTCATAGCAGTGGACTGGTCCCAAGTGTGGTGCAACCCTTCTTCACATCCCTCGTCCACCTCCTCATCTGTGCTGCTGTTAATATATTTGCCCTGGCTTTGTCATCATATGTGGTTTCTGCTACCTGATACTCAGATGGTATGAGATGTTGGATCTGATATAATAATATAGGTGTAAGCTCTGCTGTAGGAATAATAATATAGGTGTAATCTCTTATGTAGGAATAATAATAAAGGTGCAAGCTCTGATATAATAATATAGGTGTAAGATCTGATGTAGGAATAATAATAAAGGTGTAAGATCTGATGTAGGAATAATAATATAGGTGTAAGATCTGATATAATAATATAGGTGTAAGATCTGATATAATAATATAGGTGTAAGATCTGCTGTAGGAATAATAATATAGGTGTAAGCTCTGATATAATAATATAGGTGTAAGATCTGATATAATAATATAGGTGTAAGGTCTGATGTAGGAATAATAATATAGGTGTAAGATCTGATATAATAATATAGGTGTAAGGTCTGATGTAGGAATAATAATAAAGGTGTAAGGTCTGATGTAGGAATAATAATATAGGTGTAAGATCTGATGTAGGAATAATAATAAAGGTGTAAGATCTGATGTAGGAATAATAATATAGGTGTAAGCTCTGCTGTAGGAATAATAATATAAGTGTAAGATCTGATGTAGGAATAATAATATAGGTGTAAGATCTGATGTAGGAATAATAATATAGGTGTAAGATCTGCTGTAGGAATAATATAGGTGTAAGATCTGATGTAGGAATAATAATATAGGTGTAAGCTCTGATATAATAATATAGGTGTAAGATCTGATATAATAATATAGGTGTAAGGTCTGATGTAGGAATAATAATATAGGTGTAAGATCTGATATAATAATATAGGTGTAAGATCTGATGTAGGAATAATAATAAAGGTGTAAGGTCTGATGTAGGAATAATAATATAGGTGTAAGATCTGATGTAGGAATAATAATAAAGGTGTAAGATCTGATGTAGGAATAATAATATAGGTGTAAGCTCTGCTGTAGGAATAATAATATAAGTGTAAGATCTGATGTAGGAATAATAATATAGGTGTACGATCTGATGTAGGAATAATAATATAGGTGTAAGATCTGCTGTAGGAATAATAATATAGGTGTAAGATCTGATGTAGGAATAATAATATAGGTGTAAGATCTGATGTGGGAATAATAATATAAGTGTAAGATCTGATGTAGGAATAATAATATAGGTGTAAGGTCTGATATAATAATATAGGTGTAAGATTTGATATAATAATATAGGTGTAAGATCTGATGTAGGAATAATAATATAGGTGTAAGATCTGCTGTAGGAATAATAATATAGGTGTAAGATCTGTTTTAATAATAATATAGGTGTAAGATCTGCTGTAGGAATAATAATATAGGTGTAAGATCTGTTTTAATAATAATATAGGTGTAAGATCTGCTGTAGGAATAATAATATAGGTGTAAGCTCTTATGTAGGAATAATAATATAGGTGTAAGATCTGATATAATAATAATAAAGGTGTAAGGTCTGATATAATAATAATATAGGTGTAAGATCTGATGTAGGAATAATAATATAGGTGTAAGATCTGCTGTAGGAATAATAATATAGGTGTAAGGTCTGATGTAGGAATAATAATATAGGTGTAAGATCTGATGTAGGAATAATATAGGTGTAAGATCTGCTGTAGGAATAATAATATAGGTGTAAGCTCTGCTGTAGGAATAATAATATAGGTGTAAGATCTGATGTAGGAATAATATAGGTGTAAGATCTGATGTAGGAATAATATAGGTGTAAGGTCTGATGTAGGAATAATATAGGTGTAAGATCTGATGTAGGAATAATAATATAGGTGTAAGATCTGATGTAGGAATAATAATATAGGTGTAAGATCTGATGTAGGAATAATAATATAGGTGTAAGATCTGATATAATAATATAGGTGTAAGCTCTGATATAATAATATAGGTGTACGATCTGATGTAGGAATAATAATATAGGTGTAAGATCTGATGTAGGAATAATAATATAGGTGTAAGATCTGATATAATAATAATAAAGGTGTAAGATCTGATGTAGGAATAATATAGGTGTAAGATCTGATGTAGGAATAATAATATAGGTGTAAGATCTGATGTAGGAATAATATAGGTGTAAGATCTGATATAATAATAATATAGGTGTAAGATCTGATGTAGGAATAATATAGGTGTAAGATCTGATATAATAATAATAAAGGTGTAAGATCTGATGTAGGAATAATAATATAGGTGTACGATCTGATGTAGGAATAATAATATAGGTGTAAGATCTGATGTAGGAATAATAATATAGGTGTAAGATCTGATATAATAATAATATAGGTGTAAGATCTGATATAATAATATAGGTGTACGATCTGATGTAGGAATAATAATATAGGTGTAAGGTCTGATGTAGGAATAATAAAGGTGTAAGATCTGCTGTAGGAATAATAATATAGGTGTAAGATCTGATGTAGGAATAATATAGGTGTAAGATCTGATGTAGGAATAATAATATAGGTGTAAGATCTGATGTAGGAATAATATAGGTGTAAGATCTGATGTAGGAATAATATAGGTGTAAGATCTGATGTAGGAATAATATAGGTGTAAGGTCTGATGTAGGAATAATAAAGGTGTAATATCTGCTGTAGGAATAATAATATAGGTGTAAGATCTGATGTAGGAATAATAATATAGGTGTAAGATCTGATGTAGGAATAATATAGGTGTAAGATCTGATGTAGGAATAGATAATATAGGTGTAAGATCTGATGTAGGAATAATATAGGTGTAAGATCTGATGTAGAATAATATAGGTGTAAGATCTGATGTAGGAATAATAATATAGGTGTAAGATCTGATGTAGGAATAATAATATAGGTGTAAGATCTGATGTAGGAATAATAATATAGGTGTAAGATCTGATGTAGGAATAATATATAGGTGTAAGATCTGATGTAGGAATAATAATAGGTGTAAGATCTGATGTAGGAATAATATAGGTGTAAGATCTGATGTAGGAATAATAATATAGGTGTAAGATCTGATGTAGGAATAATATAGGTGTAAGATCTGATGTAGGAATAATAATATAGGTGTAAGTTCTGATGTAGGAATAATAATATAGGTGTAAGATCTGATATAATAATATAGGTGTAAGATCTGATGTAGGAATAATAATATAGGTGTAAGATCTGATATAATAATATAGGTGTAAGATCTGATGTAGGAATAATAATATAGGTGTAAGATCTGATGTAGGAATAATAATAAAGGTGTAAGATCTGATGTAGGAATAATAATATAGGTGTAAGATCTGATATAATAATATAGGTGTAAGATCTGATATAATAATAATATAGGTGTAAGATCTGATGTAGGAATAATAATAAAGGTGTAAGATCTGATATAATAATAATAAAGGTGTAAGATCTGATATAATAATATAGGTGTACGATCTGATGTAGGAATAATAATATAGGTGTAAGATCTGATGTAGGAATAATAATAAAGGTGTAAGATCTGATATAATAATAATAAAGGTGTAAGGTCTGATATAATAATAATATAGGTGTAAGATCTGATGTAGGAATAATAATATAGGTGTAAGATCTGCTGTAGGAATAATAATATAGGTGTAAGATCTGATATAATAATATAGGTGTAAGATCTGCTGTAGGAATAATAATATAGGTGTAAGATCTGATGTAGGAATAATAATATAGGTGTAAGATCTGATATAATAATAATAAAGGTGTAAGATCTGATGTAGGAATAATAATATAGGTGTAAGATCTGATATAATAATATAGGTGTAAGATCTGCTGTAGGAATAATAATATAGGTGTAAGATCTGATGTAGGAATAATAATAAAGGTGTAAGATCTGATATAATAATAATATAGGTGTAAGATCTGATATAATAATATAGGTGTAAGATCTGATGTAGGAATAATAATAAAGGTGTAAGATCTGATGTAGGAATAATAATAAAGGTGTAAGATCTGATGTAGGAATAATATAGGTGTAAGATCTGATGTAGGAATAATAATAAAGGTGTAAGATCTGATATAATAATAATAAAGGTGTAAGATCTGATATAATAATAATATAGGTGTAAGATCTGCTGTAGGAATAATAATAAAGGTGTAAGATCTGATATAATAATATAGGTGTACGATCTGATGTAGGAATAATAATAAAGGTGTAAGATCTGATGTAGGAATAATATAGGTGTAAGATCTGATGTAGGAATAATATAGGTGTAAGATCTGATGTAGGAATAATAATATAGGTGTAAGATCTGATGTAGGAATAATATAGGTGTAAGATCTGATGTAGGAATAATAATATAGGTGTAAGATCTGATGTAGGAATAATAATATAGGTGTAAGATCTGATATAATAATATAGGTGTAAGATCTGATATAATAATAAAGGTGTAAGGGCTGATGTAGGAATAATAAAGGTGTAAGATCTGATGTAGGAATAATATAGGTGTAAGATCTGATGTAGGAATAATAATATAGGTGTAAGATCTGATATAATAATAAAGGTGTAAGATCTGATGTAGGAATAATAATAAAGGTGTAAGATCTGATGTAGGAATAATAATAAAGGTGTAAGGTCTGATATAATAATATATGTGTAAGATCTGCTGTAGGAATAATATAGGTGTAAGATCTGCTGCTCCTTGGATAAGATGCTCTCTGACCCAGGCACAGGGGATGAGCTGCAGTCACAATTGTAGGGCAAGGGGGCAGCTGTGTCCAATTAGAACTCATGTTTCAGAGAGCAGTAAGGAGCTGTCCACCTGCTGACCAATGAGAAAGTTGTTTGTATGTCAGAGGCTCAGACTGCTCTGAATGAGAAGCTCCCAGCACAGGAGGGGGAGGAGAGGAGACAGGAGAGAGCAGACAGTCAGGAGGGGAGAGGGCGCCTGGTCCAACACTCACCTGACAGCAGGACACAATGGAGAGGAAGATAGCCAAGCAGTTCAGGCTCAAGGTAAGGGAACCCCCTGCCCTCTCCCCAAGGTGGGATATGGTCTGGGGCTCCTGATGGTGAATGTTTCTCACATAGTCCAGGGACTTCCCTGTCCTGATCACACGGTAATGGACTCTGGACCCGGAGCGATCGGTTACCTGAGACAGGAGGCAGCTTGTGTGTCAGTCTCCTCACGTCTCTGTGTTCAGGGATCTGATCCTTCACTTGGGGGCTTTATGGGAACTCAGACTTGTATTTCCAGCTATGGAGGGAGACTGTCTGACATTGAAGTGCAAGCTCCTGGGACAAGCATTGCCTAGAACACTGGTTCTATCAGGATATTGTTACCACTCTATGGCAGGTATAAGGTTCCAGCCTGTCCCTCAGCTTGTTACAGCATTTTGTGGAGCAGAATAATATTGTTATATTCCTTTCTATTAACTTTATGGTGACATTTGTGTGACTTTTCTGTGTATTTGACATAGACTGACGGGTGAGATTACGCCAAGGAGATGGTGGCATAAATTAAGGGCAAAAAGTAACGACTGCGCACCCAGCTTTACACAAAGCGCGGTACTTCCCTCAGTTCATCATGTGAGGGCTGTGAGACAATCACCAGGTGGTACTATGGGCAGCGTGGCACCAGGGTCTATAGGCCTCTGGTATTGGGTATATAAAGGAAATGTAATGCCTAAATAAAGATTATAACCTGCACATATATCTGTGTAAAACTTGGTAGAATGTAAGATTTATGACAGAATTTGAGCTCAGAAGGCCGGGGGAAGCCATTTTCAACTGTGCTCTTCACTTCCTGGTCAGGAGTCTGCTCTGTAATGTGAGAGAGAGAGCAGGAAGTGAGGAGTCCGCAGGAAAAAACATACCCCCGGCACCTGCTGATAAGGCATAATAACCTGGGAATAAACACAGTATCATAGTTACACATAAAAACATAATAGCATGGTAACACATTGTAACAAACCGTAATGTAACTCTATATTACTGTGTGCTACCATGTTAGTGTAACACATATAAACATAATAGCATAGTAACACGTTGTAACACAGTAACATGGTAAGCACCGTAATATAAGGACATAGTGACATGGTAACACACAGTAACAGGGGCACACACAGTAATATAATGACATAGTAACACACAATAATCACCTAGTGACATAGCAACACACAGTAATATAATGACATAGTAACTTAGAGACATGGTAACACACAGTAATGTAATGACATAGTAACTTAGAGACATGGTAACACACAGTAACAGGGGCACACACAGTAATATAATGACATAGTATTATAGAAATATAGTAACATGGTAACACACAATAACATAATGACAAATGGTAACACACAGTAATACTATAACACATAGTAAGACAGTAACATAATATCACAAATGAACACATCGTATCAAGGTAACACAGTGACATAGTAACACACTAGCATAGTTACACATAATAACTGGGTAACACACAATAATATAATGACATGGTAATACAAAGTAATATGACATCATGACAGTAACACACAGTAATATAATGACACAGTAATATAATGACATGGTAACACACATATAGTGACAGTGACATGGTAACACACAGTAATATGACATTATGACAGAGTAACACGCAGTAATATAATGACACAGTAACATAGTGACATGGTAACACACAGTAATATAGTAACATGGTAACACACAGTAATATAGTAACATGGTAACACACAGTAATATAGTAACATGGTAACACACAGTAATATAGTAACATGGTAACACACAGTAATATAGTAACATGGTAACACACAGTAATATAATGACACAGTAATATAATGACATGGTAACACACATATAGTGACAGTGACATGGTAACACACAGTAATATAGTAACATGGTAACACACAGTAATATAGTAACATGGTAACACACAATAATATAATGAAATAGTAACACACAGTAACATGGTGACACAGTAAAATGGTAACACACAGTAATACTATAACACATTGTAACACAGTAACATAATATCACAAATGAACACATAGTATCATAGTAACACAGTGACCTAGTAACACACTAGCATAGTTACACATAATAACTGGGTAACACACAGAGACCTAGTAATACCCAGTAACACATAATAACTTGGTAACCGTGCACCGTGACATATTAACATATAATAACTTTGTAACACACAGTGACCTATTGACACACAACTTGGTAATACACAGTGACATAGTGACACACAATAACTTGGTAACACACAGTGACATAGTGACACACAATAACCTGGTAACACAGTGACATAGTGACACAATAACTTTGTAATACACAGTGACATAATGACACATAATAACTTGGTAACACACAGTGACATAGTGACACACAATAACTTGGTAACACAGTGACATAGTGACACACAATAACTTGGTAACACAGTGACATAGTGACACACAATAACTTGGTAACACAGTGACATAGTGACACACAATAACTTGGTAATACACAGTGACCTAGTGACACACAATAACTTGGTAACACACAGTGACATAGTGACACACAATAACTTGGTAACACACAGTGACATAGTGACACATAATAACTTGGTAACATAGTGACACACAATAACTTGGTAACACACAGTGACATAGTGACACATAATAACTTGGTAACACACAGTGACATAGTGACACACAATAACTTGGTAACACACAGTGACATGGTAACACACAATAACTTGGTAACACATAGTGACATAGTGACACACAATAACTTGGTAATACACAGTGACATAGTGACACACAATAACTTGGTAACACAGTGACATAGTGACACACAATAACTTGGTAACACACAGTGACATAGTGACACACAATAACTTGGTGACACAGTGACACACAATAACTTGGTAACACACAGTGACATAGTGACACATAATAACTTGGTAACACACAGTGACATAGTGACACACAATAACTTGGTGACACAGTGACACATAATAACTTGGTAACACACAGTGACATAGTGACACACAATAACTGGGTGACACAGTGACACATAATAACTTGGTAACACACAGTGACATAGTGACACATAATAACTTGGTAACACATAGTGACATAGTAACACATAATAACTTGGTAACACACAGTGACATAGTGACACACAATAACTTGGTGACACAGTGACACATAATAACTTGGTAACACACAGTGACATAGTGACACACAATAACTGGGTGACACAGTGACACATAATAACTTGGTAACACACAGTGACATAGTGACACATAATAACTTGGTAACACATAGTGACATAGTAACACATAATAACTTGGTAACACACAGTGACATAGTGACACACAATAACTTGGTGACACAGTGACACACAATAACTTGGTAACACACAGTGACATAGTGACACATAATAACTTGGTAACACACAGTGACATAGTGACACACAATAACTTGGTGACACAGTGACACATAATAACTTGGTAACACACAGTGACATAGTGACACACAATAACTTGGTGACACAGTGACACATAATAACTTGGTAACACACAGTGACATAGTGACACATAATAACTTGATAACACACAGTGACATAGTGACACACAATAACTTGGTGACACAGTGACACATAATAACTTGGTAACACACAGTGACATAGTAACACATAATAACTTGGTAATACATAGTGACATAGTGACACATAATAACTTGGTAACACAGTGACATAGTGACACACAATAACTTGGTAACACACAGTGACATAGTGACACATAATAACTAGGTAACACACAGTGACATAGTAACACATAATAACTTGGTAACACATAGTGACACAGTGACACACAATAACTTGGTAACACAGTGACATAGTGACACACAATAACTGGGTGACACAGTGACACATAATAACTTGGTAACACACAGTGACATAGTGACACATAATAACTTGGTAACACATAGTGACATAGTGACACACAATAACTGGGTGACACAGTGACACATAATAACTTGGTAACACACAGTGACATAGTGACACACAATAACTGGGTGACACAGTGACACATAATAACTTGGTAACACATAGTGACATAGTGACACATAATAACTTGGTGACACAGTGACATAGTGACACACAATAACTTGGTAACACACAGTGACATAGTGACACACAATAACTTGGTAACACAGTGACATAGTGACACATAATAACTTGGTGACACAGTGACATAGTGACACATAATAACTTGGTAACACACAGTGACATAGTGACACACAATAACTTGGTGACACAGTGACACACAATAACTTGGTAACACATAGTGACATAGTGACACATAATAACTTGGTGACACAGTGACATAGTAACACATAATAACTTGGTGACACAGTGACATAGTGACACACAATAACTTGGTAACACAGTGACATAGTGACACACAATAACTTGGTAACACAGTGACATAGTGACACACAACTTGGTGACACAGTGACACACAATAACTTGGTAACACACAGTGACATAGTGACACACAATAACTTGGTAACACACAGTGACATAGTGACACACAATAACTTGGTAACACAGTGACATAGTGACACATAATAACTTGGTGACACAGTGACATAGTGACACATAATAACTTGGTAACACACAGTGACATAGTGACACACAATAACTTGGTGACACAGTGACACACAATAACTTGGTAACACACAGTGACATAGTGACACATAATAACTTGGTAACACACAGTGACATAGTGACACACAATAACTTGGTAACACACAGTGACATGGTAACACACAATAACTTGGTAACACATAGTGACATAGTGACACACAATAACTTGGTAATACACAGTGACATAGTGACACACAATAACTTGGTAACACAGTGACATAGTGACACACAATAACTTGGTAACACATAGTGACATGGTAACACACAATAACTTGGTAACACAAAGTGACATAGTGACACATAATAACTTGGTAACACAGTGACACATAATAACTTGGTAACACAGTGACATAGTGACACACAATAACTTGGTGACACAGTGACACATAACTTGGTGACACAGTGACATAGTGACACATAACTTGGTGACACAGTGACATAGTGACACATAATAACTTGGTGACACAGTGACATAGTGACACACAATAACTTGGTGACACAGTGACATAGTGACACACAATAACTTGGTGACACAGTGACATAGTGACACACAATAACTTGGTAACACACAGTGACATAGTGACACACAATAACTTGGTGACACAGGGACACACAATAACTTGGTAACACACAGTGACATAGTGACACATAATAACTTGGTAACACACAGTGACATAGTGACACACAATAACTTGGTGACACAGTGACACATAATAACTTGGTAACACACAGTGACATAGTGACACACAATAACTGGGTGACACAGTGACACATAATAACTTGGTAACACACAGTGACATAGTGACACATAATAACTTGGTAACACACAGTGACATAGTGACACACAATAACTTGGTGACACAGTGACACACAATAACTTGGTAACACACAGTGACATAGTGACACATAATAACTTGGTAACACACAGTGACATAGTGACACACAATAACTTGGTGACACAGTGACACATAATAACTTGGTAACACACAGTGACATAGTGACACACAATAACTTGGTGACACAGTGACACATAATAACTTGGTAACACACAGTGACATAGTAACACATAATAACTTGGTAATACATAGTGACATAGTGACACATAATAACTTGGTAACACAGTGATATAGTGACACATAATAACTTGGTGACACAGTGACATAGTGACACACAATAACTTGGTAACACACAGTGACATAGTGATACATAATAACTTGGTAACACACAGTGACATAGTGACACATAATAACTTGGTAACACATAGTGACATAGTGACACACAATAACTTGGTAACATAGTGACACACAATAACTTGGTAACACACAGTGACATAGTGACACATAATAACTAGGTAACACACAGTGACATAGTAACACATAATAACTTGGTAACACATAGTGACACAGTGACACACAATAACTTGGTAACACAGTGACATAGTGACACACAATAACTGGGTGACACAGTGACACATAATAACTTGGTAACACACAGTGACATAGTGACACATAATAACTTGGTAACACATAGTGACATAGTGACACACAATAACTGGGTGACACAGTGACACATAATAACTTGGTAACACACAGTGACATAGTGACACACAATAACTGGGTGACACAGTGACACATAATAACTTGGTAACACATAGTGACATAGTGACACATAACTTGGTGACACAGTGACATAGTGACACACAATAACTTGGTAACACACAGTGACATAGTGACACACAATAACTTGGTAACACAGTGACATAGTGACACATAATAACTTGGTGACACAGTGACATAGTGACACATAATAACTTGGTAACACATAGTGACACACAATAACTTGGTGACACAGTGACACACAATAACTTGGTAACACATAGTGACATAGTGACACATAATAACTTGGTGACACAGTGACATAGTAACACATAATAACTTGGTGACACAGTGACATAGTGACACACAATAACTTGGTGACACAGTGACATAGTGACACACAATAACTTGGTAACACAGTGACATAGTGACACACAACTTGGTGACACAGTGACACACAATAACTTGGTAACACACAGTGACATAGTAACACATAATAACTTGGTAACACACAGTGACATAGTGACACATAATAACTTGGTAACACAGTGATATAGTGACACATAATAACTTGGTAACACACAGTGACATAATGACACACAATAACTTGGTAACACACAGTGACCTAGTGACACATAATAACTTGGTAACACACAGTGACATAGTAACACATAATAACTTGGTAACACACAGTGACATAGTGACACATAATAACGTGGTAACACGTAGTGACACACAATAACTTGGTAACACACAGTGACCTAGTGACACATAATAACTTGGTAACACACAGTGACATAGTAACACATAATAACTTGGTAACACACAGTGATATAGTGACACATAATAACTTGGTAACACACAGTGACATAGTGACACACAATAACTTGGTGACACAGTGACACATAATCACTTGGTAACACACAGTGACATAGTGACACACAATAACTTGGTAACACAGTGACATAGTGACACACAATAACTTGGTGACACAGTGACACACAATAACTTGGTAACACACAGTGACATAGTAACACATAATAACTTGGTAACACACAGTGACATAGTGACACATAATAACTTGGTAACACACAGTGACATAGTGACACACAATAACTTGGTGACACAGTGACACATAATCACTTGGTAACACACAGTGACATAGTGACACACAATAACTTGGTAACACAGTGACATAGTGACACATAATACTTGGTAATACACAGTGACACACAATAACTTGGTAACATAGTGACACACAATAACTTGGTAACACAGTGACATAGTGACACACAATAACTTGGTAACACACAGTGACACAGTGACACACAATAATTTGGTAACATAGTGACACACAATAACTTGGTAACACACACTGACATAGTGACACATAATAACTTGGTAACACAGTGACATAGTGACACACAATAACTTGGTAACACATAGTGACATAGTGACACATAATAACTTGGTAACACACAGTGACATAGTGACACACAATAACTTGGTGACACAGTGACACACAATAACTTGGTAACACACAGTGACATAGTGACACATAATAACTTGGTAACACACAGTGACATAGTGACACACAATAACTTGGTGACACAGTGACACATAATAACTTGGTAACACACAGTGACATAGTGACACACAATAACTTGGTGACACAGTGACACATAATAACTTGGTAACACACAGTGACATAGTGACACACAATAACTTGGTGACACAGTGACACATAATAACTTGGTAACACACAGTGACATAGTAACACATAATAACTTGGTAATACATAGTGACATAGTGACACATAATAACTTGGTAACACAGTGATATAGTGACACATAATAACTTGGTGACACAGTGACATAGTGACACACAATAACTTGGTAACACACAGTGACATAGTGATACATAATAACTTGGTAACACACAGTGACATAGTGACACATAATAACTTGGTAACACATAGTGACATAGTGACACATAATAACTTGGTAACACACAGTGACATAGTGACACACAATAACTTGGTAACATAGTGACACACAATAACTTGGTAACACACAGTGACATAGTGACACACAATAACTTGGTAACACACAGTGACATAGTGACACACAATAACTTGGTAACACAGTGACATAGTGACACATAATAACTTGGTAACACACAGTGACATAGTGACACACAATAACTTGGTGACACAGTGACACACAATAACTTGGTAACACATAGTGACATAGTGACACATAATAACTTGGTGACACAGTGACATAGTAACACATAATAACTTGGTGACACAGTGACATAGTGACACACAATAACTTGGTGACACAGTGACATAGTGACACACAATAACTTGGTAACACAGTGACATAGTGACACACAACTTGGTGACACAGTGACACACAATAACTTGGTAACACACAGTGACATAGTAACACATAATAACTTGGTAACACACAGTGACATAGTGACACATAATAACTTGGTAACACAGTGATATAGTGACACATAATAACTTGGTAACACACAGTGACATAATGACACACAATAACTTGGTAACACACAGTGACCTAGTGACACATAATAACTTGGTAACACACAGTGACATAGTAACACATAATAACTTGGTAACACACAGTGACATAGTGACACATAATAACGTGGTAACACGTAGTGACACACAATAACTTGGTAACACACAGTGACCTAGTGACACATAATAACTTGGTAACACACAGTGACATAGTAACACATAATAACTTGGTAACACACAGTGATATAGTGACACATAATAACTTGGTAACACACAGTGACATAGTGACACACAATAACTTGGTGACACAGTGACACATAATCACTTGGTAACACACAGTGACATAGTGACACACAATAACTTGGTAACACAGTGACATAGTGACACACAATAACTTGGTGACACAGTGACACACAATAACTTGGTAACACACAGTGACATAGTAACACATAATAACTTGGTAACACACAGTGACATAGTGACACATAATAACTTGGTAACACACAGTGACATAGTGACACACAATAACTTGGTGACACAGTGACACATAATCACTTGGTAACACACAGTGACATAGTGACACACAATAACTTGGTAACACAGTGACATAGTGACACATAATACTTGGTAATACACAGTGACACACAATAACTTGGTAACATAGTGACACACAATAACTTGGTAACACAGTGACATAGTGACACACAATAACTTGGTAACACACAGTGACACAGTGACACATAATAACTTGGTAACACAGTGACATAGTGACACACAATAACTTGGTAACACATAGTGACATGGTAACACACAATAACTTGGTAACACAAAGTGACATAGTGACACACAATAACTTGGTGACACAGTGACACATAATAACTTGGTAACACAGTGACATAGTGACACATAATAACTTGGTAACACAGTGACATAGTGACACACAATAACTTGGTAACACAGTGACATAGTGACACACAATAACTTGGTAACACACAGTGACATAGTAACACATAATAACTTGGTAACACAGTGACATAGTGACACACAATAATTTGGTAACATAGTGACACACAATAACTTGGTAACACACAGTGACATAGTGACACATAATAACTTGGTAACACAGTGACATAGTGACACACAATAACCTGGTAACACATAGTGACATGGTAACACACAATAACTTGGTAACACACAGTGACATAGTGACACACAATAACTTGGTGACACAGTGACACATAATAACTTGGTAACACAGTGACATAGTGACACACAATAACTTGGTAACACAGTGACACATAATAACTAGGTAACACACAATGACATAGTGACACATAATAACTTGGTAACACAGTGACACACAATAACTAGGTAACACACAGTGACACAGTGACACACAATAACTTGGTAACACAGTGACACACAATAACTTGGTAACACACAGTGACATAGTGACACATAATTACTTGGTAACACAGTGACATAGTGACACACAATAACTTGGTAACACAGTGACATATAATAACTTGGTAACACACAGTGACAGTGACACATAATAACTTGGTAACACAGTGACATAGTGACACATAATAACTTGGTAACACACAGTGACATAGTGACACATAATAACTTGGTAACACAGTGACATAGTGACACATAATAACTTGGTAACACACAGTGACATAGTGACACACAATAACTTGGTAACACAGTGACATAGTGACACATAATACTTGGTAATACACAGTGACACACAATAACTTGGTAACATAGTGACACACAATAACTTGGTAACACAGTGACATAGTGACACACAATAACTTGGTAACACACAGTGACACAGTGACACACAATAATTTGGTAACATAGTGACACACAATAACTTGGTAACACACAGTGACATAGTGACACACAATAACTTGGTAACACACAGTGACATAGTGACACACAATAACTTGGTAACACATAGTGACATGGTAACACACAATAACTTGGTAACACAAAGTGACATAGTGACACACAATAACTTGGTGACACAGTGACACATAATAACTTGGTAACACACAGTGACATAGTGACACATAATAACTTGGTAACACAGTGACATAGTGACACACAATAACTTGGTAACACAGTGACATAGTGACACACAATAACTTGGTAACACAGTGACACATAATAACTAGGTAACACACAATGACATAGTGACACATAATAACTTGGTAACACAGTGACACACAATAACTAGGTAACACACAGTGACACAGTGACACACAATAACTTGGTAACACAGTGACATAGTGACACACAATAACTTGGTAACACAGTGACACACAATAACTTGGTAACACACAGTGACAGTGACACATAATAACTTGGTAACACAGTGACATAGTGACACATAATAACTTGGTAACACACAGTGACATAGTGACACATAATAACTTGGTAACACAGTGACATAGTGACACACAATAACTTGGTGACACAGTGACATAGTAACACATAATAACTTGGTAACACACAGTGACATAGTAACACACAATAACTTGGTAACACACAGTGACATAGTAACACATAATAACTTGGTAACACACAGTGACATAGTAACACACAATAACTTGGTAACACAGTGACATAGTGACACACAATAACTTGGTAACACAGTGACACATAATAACTTGGTAACACAGTGACATAGTGACACATAATAACTTGGTGACACAGTGACATAGTGACACATAATAACTTGGTAACACACAGTGACATAGTGACACATAATAACTTGGTAACACACAGTGACATAGTAACACACAATAACTTGGTAACACAGTGACACATAATAACTTGGTAACACACAGTGACATAGTGACACATAATAACTTGGTGACACAGTGACATAGTGACACACAATAACTTGGTAATACACAGTGACATAGTGATACACAATAACTTGGTGACACAGTGACATAGTGACACATAATAACTTGGTAACACACAGTGACATAGTGACACACAATAACTTGGTAATACACAGTGACATAGTGACACATAATAACTTGGTAACACAGTGACATAGTGACACATAATAACTTGGTAACACAGTGACACACAATAACTTGGTAATACACAGTGACATAGTGACACATAATAACTTGGTAACACAGTGACATAGTGACACATAATAACTTGGTAACACAGTGACATAGTGACACATAATAACTTGGTAACACAGTGACATTGACACATAATAACTTGGTAACACAGTGACATAGTGACACACAATAACTAGGTAACACAGTGACATAGTGACACACAATAACTAGGTAACACAGTGACATAGTGACACATAATAACTTGGTAACACAGTGACATAGTGACACATAATAACTTGGTAACACAGTGACATAGTGACACACAATAACTAGGTAACACAGTGACATAGTGACACATAATAACTTGGTAACACAGTGACATAGTGACACATAATAACTTGGTAACACAGTGACATTGACACATAATAACTTGGTAACACAGTGACATAGTGACACACAATAACTAGGTAACACAGTGACATAGTGACACACAATAACTAGGTAACACAGTGACATAGTGACACATAATAACTTGGTAACACAGTGACATAGTGACACATAATAACTTGGTAACACAGTGACATAGTGACACACAATAACTAGGTAACACAGTGACATAGTGACACATAATAACTTGGTAACACAGTGACATAGTGACACATAATAACTTGGTAACACATAGTGACATTGACACACAATAACTTGGTAACACAGTGACATAGTGACACACAATAACTTGGTAACACAGTGACACACAATAACTTGGTAACACACAGTGACAGTGACACATAATAACTTGGTAACACAGTGACATAGTGACACATAATAACTTGGTAACACACAGTGACATAGTGACACATAATAACTTGGTAACACAGTGACATAGTGACACACAATAACTTGGTGACACAGTGACATAGTAACACATAATAACTTGGTAACACACAGTGACATAGTAACACACAATAACTTGGTAACACACAGTGACATAGTAACACACAATAACTTGGTAACACAGTGACATAGTGACACACAATAACTTGGTAACACAGTGACACATAATAACTTGGTAACACAGTGACATAGTGACACATAATAACTTGGTGACACAGTGACATAGTGACACATAATAACTTGGTAACACACAGTGACATAGTGACACATAATAACTTGGTAACACACAGTGACATAGTAACACACAATAACTTGGTAACACAGTGACACATAATAACTTGGTAACACACAGTGACATAGTGACACATAATAACTTGGTGACACAGTGACATAGTGACACATAATAACTTGGTAACACACAGTGACATAGTGACACACAATAACTTGGTAATACACAGTGACATAGTGACACATAATAACTTGGTAACACAGTGACATAGTGACACATAATAACTTGGTAACACAGTGACACACAATAACTTGGTAATACACAGTGACATAGTGACACATAATAACTTGGTAACACAGTGACATAGTGACACATAATAACTTGGTAACACACAGTGACATAGTGACACACAATAACTTGGTAATACACAGTGACATAGTGACACATAATAACTTGGTAACACAGTGACATAGTGACACATAATAACTTGGTAACACAGTGACACACAATAACTTGGTAATACACAGTGACATAGTGATACACAATAACTTGGTGACACAGTGACATAGTGACACATAATAACTTGGTAACACACAGTGACATAGTGACACACAATAACTTGGTAATACACAGTGACATAGTGACACATAATAACTTGGTAACACAGTGACATAGTGACACACAATAACTTGGTAACACACAGTGACATAGTGACACATAATAACTTGGTAACACAGTGACATAGTGACACACAATAACTTGGTAACACACAGTGACATAGTGACACATAATAACTTGGTAACACAGTGACATAGTGACACACAATAACTAGGTAACACAGTGACATAGTGACACATAATAACTTGGTAACACAGTGACATAGTGACACATAATAACTTGGTAACACAGTGACATAGTGACACATAATAACTTGGTAACACATAGTGACATTGACACATAATAACTTGGTAACACAGTGACATAGTGACACACAATAACTTGGTAACACACAGTGACATAATGACACAATAACTAGGTAACACACAGTGACATAATGACACAATAACTAGGTAACACACAGTGGCATGGTAACACTTTGTGAAATAACACATTCAGTACCATGATAAGTGTCACATAGTAACATGGTAACGCAGGAGGAGTGGCACAGCTGTGAGTGGGAAGAGCTTACACCATGGAGTGGTAGTGAGTTCTAGTGGAGGGGAGTGGCACAGGTGAGTGGGTGGAGCTTACATCATAGCACTACAGTGAGTTCTAGTGGAGGGTGTGGCACAGCTGTGAATGGGTGGAGCTTACACCATGAAGTGATAATGAGCACTACTGAAGGAGTGACACAGGTGTGTGGGCGGAGCTTACATCATAGAGCTATAGAGCATTCTAGTGGAGGGGAGTGGCACAGGTATGAGTGGGAGGAGCATATCAGTGATGTACAGGTGTTGGTCATTAGAAGAGTAAAGAGTTGATTTAAAGGAGAAGTAAAACATTTTATTATGAAAAATTGTAAGTTTTTTTTCTGATGCGTAAAACAAGGAAAATGTCCCCGCTGGGAGGCAGATCATTACGTCCCCGCTGGGAGGCAGATCATTACGTCCCCGCTGGGAGGCAGATCATTACGACCCCGCTGGGAGGCAGATCATTACGGGCAGATCATTGCCTCGTTCCTGG
Organism: Rhinophrynus dorsalis; assembly: GCA_037306005.1. Taxonomy (NCBI): domain Eukaryota; kingdom Metazoa; phylum Chordata; class Amphibia; order Anura; family Rhinophrynidae; genus Rhinophrynus; species Rhinophrynus dorsalis. Next base: position 512,620,826 of record CM074722.1, on the reverse strand, counting down.
GAGGCAGATCATTGCCTCGTTCCTGAGAGGCAGATCATTGCCTCGTTCCTGAGAGGCAGATCGTTGCCTCGTGCCTGAGAGGCAGTTCGTTGCCTCGTGCCTGAGAGGCAGTTCGTTGCCTCGTTCTTGAGAGGCAGATCGTTGCCTCGTTCCTGAGAGGCAGATCGTTGCCTCGTTCCTGAGAGGCAGATCGTTGCCTCGTTCCTGGGAGGCAGATCGTTGCCTCGTTCCTGGGAGGCAGATCGTTGCCTCGTTCCTGGGAGGCAGATCGTTGCCTCGTTCCTGGCAGGCAGATCGTTGCCTCGTTCCTGGCAGGCAGATCGTTGCCTCGT